>CM038233.1:20360144-20363154 GCA_021442155.1 Cymbidium sinense | reverse complement strand
TTTTAGTGCAAGATGAATAGAGAATTTGTTTGATACTTTTATGGATGGCGAGTATCGATGAGCAATTGATCAAGTTATGTGGGAGGTCGAATCGTCCAATTAAGGTTGGCGTCCGACACCTTACTGGCATTGAAGCAACGAATTATGAGAAGCTTGCACATCGATCCGGAGCGCCACACTGTCACTCTAACAGGTCGTTATCCAGTGAGTAGCGGATTTATAGCGTATGTCATATCTGACGATGACGTTTGCGAAGTTACACTTGACGAAGCTTCCCGTCAGATGTTGGTGTTGTATGTCGAAGTGGAAGATGTTAATATTGCATCCACATCGGTGATCCGTAGTAAGGTCAATAGATATACGCTAACACATACCGCGATTTCATCGCTGAACATCCAGGATACAACACTCGATGAGTTTATTCCCAGGGTTATCATCATAATTTATCGATTAAACTTGTAACAATTAATATGATAATTAGTTCTGAACTTATAAGTTATGTGGCGATGATCGCTACCGTTGATGAACCGTATGTGCACGAGAGTCTTTGCGGTTGGAGATGAGTATCGGTATGAGTAGCGGCTCAAGTAGTGAGTGCGAGCGGGTATTAGTGATGATGGCTGTTGATTGGGTTAGAAGACAACGTACTTGAGAATATAGAAACGGTCATACTCTGGCGAGAAATCACTCATTTAGTAATGTTGGCCGGTGAGAGTCAAATGTTGTCCACAAAGCGAGTATGTCGGGATGTGTAAAACTACTGGCGTGGGACAACGATGTTTACTTTGGCGGCTCCCGAAACTTCCCTAAATGATGAAATTGAAATTCCAAATGACATTCCCGAAGGTATGTGTTTTGCAAGTAAACGGAGTTTGCAATTTGCTATTGTCGTGGTCCATAGTAAATAATGTACAATTCAGTTACCTCTAACGAAGAACTACCGCGGTTGTATGTGTGCGCGATAGTCCCTGAGGCCACGTAATTGGCGTTTACATTGTGTGTTTGTAATTGTGGCAGAACAATCATATATCATTGTCCATGCCCACATGTCATTGTTGCATTGGGATTTCGACGGTTAAACCATCTCACGCGTCGTGTCCACATCTGCGGTGTATAAAGCGACATACATAAATGAATTTCACACTCTACCGGATCTCGATTGGCCATCTTTCGTGAAGAGCATGGATTAGTCGCGTTGCCACTAACTTTCGTAGAAGGTCGGAGCCACGTCTGAATAGATTGGCACAATGGATGACAACGTAGGTTCAAGTAGCAGAACTTGTAGCATATGCAAAACATCTGGTCACTACAGGTCATCGTGCCCCTATAACATTGACAGTCGATGGTACATTTTCCAGTCATGCTGTGCGTCACCCTCTGTTGGCACCGTTCCGTAATATGTGTCACCTATATGCACACGCTGATCAAGGTCTCTGCATATCATCTCGTATCTATCGACACATCGTAAGTGGTGATCATCGGCAAGCGTATGGTTGAAATATGTCCGTTCTTGCGATATGGTTCGCCTAAACAAAAAAAAAAGAATGTAAAATTATCACTTATAAAAATATTGAATATTTACTTATATCATAACTTACATAAAGACACTCCACTGGGGCTCTAGCGTAGTAAGTGGTCAGGATCTGTCGGGCGTAAACAAAAGCCCATGATCCGAACCGGCATGTCTTGACCGGTAGTAGTCTTCTGTCCACCTCATAGCCCCTCGATAAGGCAATCCTCCTCTCTCCCAAGAAGCTATGTGTGGTGGTACTCAACCCGTCGGCATCACCTTTACCCACCATCGACCCTTTTGAAAGTAGGGTCAACTGATCTACTCTTGGAATAAGGCGGCGACACTATCACGGTAAATACCACTCAACCCTCTTCCGGTGATAAGAGGGACTTATATGTCGCCATGTGAGCATAGACTGGGATAGATGTCTTTATGATCTCTCACATGACGGCTCCCCGGATCACCGTGCGTGATGATAAGATGTTAAAACATAATCGGCATTACATATTTAGACTAAAGTGGTAGCTGAGATCAACTGTGTTTGCCAGCCATCTAGCTCATTTCATTGCACGCACATTATTTATTGGTACGTTGGCGACGTACTTCTCATTCCACCTGCACACAGAAAACAGTTTTAACATATATATAAGGCGATGATTGAAAGCGTAGTTAACAACGCATTCTCAAACCGACGAGACCCGAAGCTCTGCAGATAAGGTACATGTAAAGTCGACTACCCACATGAATATGCTCCCAAGCCCAATCAGAAGGAGGTGTAGCAACCAACCATGTTGGTCTCGTGGACTCGTGCAACTCTCTATATAGATGAGCCAAAGCTCACTATAGACATCGCTAAAGAATCCAGATCCTCCGAGGAGTGGTAAATCAGTAGTGGACCTCAACAGATGTATCGGTAAAGCGACAATCGAAAAAAATATAAAGCGCGTGTCGGTAAAATCCTCGTGCTCATCTGTCATATGACTCCACATAGAAAGTCCACCTAAGCCACCTCAATGGTATGCATGTGCGCATGCGCACATCGAATGATCGATATGCGAGTGATCGGATCATGATACATCACGCTGGTAATGGGTGTCTAACAAATCATCGCGAATCGAATTGACCCATCTCTTCTCCTCGCCAATCGACATGATAGGTGGCCCATCAATCCGTAGTCCAATCATCGCCACGGAAGCGTCGCATCATCTCACTACGGTGAGGTGGAAGGTATTATGCGGCGACCATCTCAACCAAAGCGGTAGCAGCGATGATCCGGCCGGATGAAGCGTGGACTCACATGCGAGCCACGTCTAGCGCATCGATGAATCTCCTGCATGTAATGGACCACTCCTTCAAAGATAAGCAAGTGTGATGCGGCCTCACGCTCGAAAAAAAATCTTAGTACATCCAAATAAAAGGTAAGCGGTAATAACATTCTTAAAAAAAATCCACTTACGATATCGGGATGGCGGCTCGAGCCACGTAGGAGGCAATACT
>CM038233.1:20100144-20357644 GCA_021442155.1 Cymbidium sinense | reverse complement strand
GGCCTTTCTATGAAATTGGCAGATATTTTAATTTATTTAGTTTTATTTTCTTGGTTGAAGAAAAAATGTAACACAATAAATATTATTTTAGAGTGAATGTAGATAAGTATCAAACAGCTTTTCGAAAAGTTTATTATAAAATTGATATGAAAAAATAATATTTTGAAAAATTATTATATGTGTTATAAATATTTTTATTTTTAAAAAATTAAAATAGTTATTTTTTTTTTTTGATAATCATCACTCTCTAACACCTCTATTCTCAAAAATAACTTTTCACTATAAAATTTTTTTAAAAATTACTAAAAAATAGTAATTATTTTTTGGGTGCTTTCTAAAAAAATAAAATAATCAAAAAATTATCTCAAATATATCTTGAAATAAAAGCTTCTCCTGCATCAAGAATATAAATATTAAAATTTATTTTATCTTTAAAATGATATAATTTTTTTTAAAAAAATAGATAAAATTTCATTCACTATTAAAATGAGGTCATTTATAAGCTTCTTTGAGTGATATTAATATTTCTTATAATCATAAAGTACTGTCTTCATAGAAACTTTTTAATATCAAATATATCACATTTGTTATTATATATTCTTTTTCGCATGTGAAAGATAAATATCTAATGCGAATTATGAACCGTTGGATGCCAGTTTATCATTTTATGTAACCGTGCAATAAATTAGAGAATTGAACTCGAAACCTGAAACGCATGTTGTACATATATATATATATATATATATATATATATATATATATATATATATATATATATATATATATATATATATATATATATATACTTTCTAATAATATTTTAAATTGCTCAATTTTTCAAATATCACTTACGATATGATTCAGATCACGGCAAAGACGAAAAATGCTATTAAATTGTAGCTGAAGTCACAACCTATTTGTCTTAAATTTAAACATATACCATTTTTTATGACAAGATCCAATCAACAGATTGGCCAAATATCACTCTATCGTTGGCGGGCATTTTCAACTCTCTTTCAATCAGTCAATAAACTTGATATGACACTTAAAATATTATTAGTCGAAGTACGAATCTTGATGTTAAAAACAAGCTGATCCGAAATTAAAATTGAGATCAGCTCTTACTTCAATTATAGACAATCTTATCGGCTATCGCGTCATTCAAATCTATTATTCATTTTGCCCTAACCGTGCATTCTGTGCCGGTCATGCCGCCGATCGTCGCCATCTGTCGGTCACCATCGTGTTATCCCGCCACCGCGCCGACGATCGTCGAGCATTGTCAACCAGTCTTCTTATCGTCTCCTTGATTACCTCCAATCCGGTCGGAGAGGTTAGTTAACACCTCTTTCGAGGGAAGCTGCCGGTATAAACTACGGGTCTTGATCACCTCGAACTCGGTCGGCGAGGTCGGTTACCTCTTTCCAGCGGAGCCTGCCGTGAACTACGGGTCTTGATACTTCGGACGGTCCGTCAACGGTTCGCCTCTTCGAGGAAAAGCTGGAACAACGGCGTAAATGCGTGGTCTTGATCTCAAACCGGACGGTCGTCAAGGCGTTGCGCCTCTTCGAGGGAAAACGAACAACGGCGTAAATCTTGTGGGTCTTGATCGCCTCAGACGGTCCATCAAGCCGGTTCGCCTCTTCGAGGGAACCCGACATAAATAAAGTGGGTCTTGATCGCTTCATCGGACGGTCCGTCGGCCGGTTGACGCCTCTTTCAACGATATGACACTTTTATTAGTCGGGCGAATCTTGATGTTAAAAGTAAGCGTCGAAGTTGGCGGTGAGATCAAGCTCTTAAAATATCCAAAACTTTGGGATATCGTTAAATCTCTAAATAGCTCTCAAATATGAAGTGTTTATAGTCAAATGCGTCTCGACGAGGTTCCAACAAGCTAAAGATCTTACAATTCCAACTTCATTTGAGCATTCAAATGCACAAATACATCATATGATCAAGGGATCATTTTGAGCCGTCGATGAAGTGGAGTGATGCGGGTTTTGTATGTATTTAGCGTCTCCAATCTATAAATAGCCTCATTCTTCATGAGGGGAGGCCAAGTGAAGAGAGAAGGGAGGCAGAGAGAGGAGAGAGCTCAAGATCCCAAGCATAATCATCACTCGGCGATTAATCAACCACCTGCGATCCATCGGCACTTCTCGTTCTGGTTGTCGACCATTGTTCTGGTCATCATCACCGCTATCGTCGGTCATCGGCGTCAACATCGTCGTCGACATCGTCAACCGTCAAACATTTCGTTTCATTTTATTCTTATAGCCCATTTTTATACATTCGTAATCCGATTGAAGATCTTGTACTCAAATAGATACATAGTGGAAGCTTTTCCTGGCTAGATAGTTTTCTCTTTTGAGATTTTCGTAAATTGCAGTTTTATTGTTCATCTTTAAATACACTGTCTTTGGACTCCTAAAAAGAAGTGTAAACTTTACTCTCTGATTTTTCTAGCACGTAATAAAACACACTCTCTCTCTCTCTCTATAATTATCTTTATGTGGCTCAGTACTATTTGAGCTGAGCCACATATCAATATATAATATAAGTGGCATCAAACAAATGCTCACATGGCGTTAACTGCCTAACCTCTTCTTCTTCATCGCTGTGATATTTGAATGCTGGAATTCTTCGCTGTGATATTTCCACGTTAACATCCTGGTTGAAATTGAGCATATGCCACTTGCTGAGAGAAAATGGGCAGCGAAGCCAAGAGCAGCAATCCATGGCGATAGCATTGGGGACGGGGACTATGATTTCAACAAGTTCAACGCTAATTACTAAATAGTAGTAGTAGTAGTCAAGTTTGCCATTGGATGGAGGAGAGAAGATGAAGCCATTAATGGATAATTTGGAAAAAAAAATTTAATTGCCAAGAGTTGTTTTAAATTTATTTATTTGAAATGGAACTCGCCGCTTCCATGCATCTAAAACATATTTGACCTATAATCCATGGAAGTGATGGAGAGCTTTTTTGTGGTGATAAATGACCTACTTAACCTAGTGGTTAGAGTATTGCTTTCATATGACGAGAGTCATTGGTTCAAATCCAATAGTAGGTAGAAAGACCAGATTCCATGGTATCTAAGAAGTTTTTCTACCCATCCTCTTTTTTTCATTCTATCATCAAACTAATCAAATTAAACTTCATTGTGTTCAATTTGTGGAATCGTTAAGATGTATAAAAAATGATCTTAGTATACTTGATTTAAATGAGAATTTGACACATAATGGACACTGATACGAGGGATTCATGGCAGACCCTAATTGGGATTAAGGCTTGTTGTTGTTGTTATTGTTGTTGTTGTTGTGTTCAATTTGTGGAATCAGATGTAGTGTATAATAATTTCTTTTTTGATTTTGATTGAATGTGTATTCTTAGAAAATCACTTTGGACTTCGACTCATGTCCTAGCTCGTCTTAGAGCTAGATTTACCTGAAATGCTTGTCTCTTACCCTCAGCGGTGGTGGCGGCGGCGGTGACGGTGGCGGTGGCGGCGATAGTGATGGCGGTAATGGCCGTGAGGCGGCGACGGCGGCGGCGGCGGCGGCGGTTGGCGCCACGGAGGTGGTCACGTCAAGTGTACGATTATGCTTGGAGGATTTTCAAGCTTTAGAGCTCTCTCCTCTCTTTAGCTTGACCTCCCCTCATATGAAGAATGATGGACTATTTATAGATTAGAGGGGTGACGTTTCTGTAAATACATGCAAAATCCGAACCACTCATGATGATTCCCTTGATCATATGATGTATTTTGTATATTTGAATGCTCCAATAAAATTGGAATTATGAGATCTTGGGCTTGTTAGATCCGGCTCGTCAAGACGCTAGATTTGATTATAAACACTCTATATTTAAGATCTATTTAGGGATTTAACTGATATCCCAAAGTTTCCACTGATATTTTAAGTGCTTGATCTCGATTAGTTTCAATTGAGGATCAACTTGCTTTTGATATCAAGATTCGTGCTTCAACTAGTAGGATTTAAGTGTCATATCAGTTGCCCCCTATTTTTGAATGACATTATCTCAATCATCTAAAAATATATACGCCAAATACTTGAAAATAACAAATTCTTCAATGAAATTTGTGGGTCCATTAATTATACATTTTGAAAACGATCTTTATAGAAAGATTATGATCACAGCGGGTGGTGCGGATGTGCTTGATGCACGCACAAGATTTGGGGTTATGGACCCACGGACATTCTGAGCACTTACGCCCGTGTGGCAACGCGTGCTGACGCCGACCATGGGTGGCGTGGGCACTCGTGTGGCATGAGCGCGTCTTTGTGATGTGAGAGCAATGGGCCGTCGCGAAAATGAGCGGGCGGTCGCATGGACGCCGCGGTCCTGGTGGCCTGACGGCTAAAAGCGAACTATGTGGGCCGAGAGCGGCGAACAACGGCGAATGGCGGGCCGTGGCGAAGCGAGCGAATGCGACATCGCCGAAGTGCGCCGCGCTGAAGCGTGTCAGGTAAGCGGCGGTATGGCTGATGGCAGGCAAACATCCATTTTTGCCCGTTTTGGTCTGTTTTCGTCCGTTTTGAGTGGTTTTGAGCAGTTTTGGGCAGTTTTTCTTTGATTTTTGACCTTTTAAGAGGGTCTATAAAAACTCCCTAGGGCTAAGGTAGAAGACACACTCCTCATATGCTCGAGTGTTCCTCTTCTTCTTGAGAGAAGGTCGTTCGGAGGTGATCAAGGCCCGTTGTTCATATGATGAGGCTCCAGTTTTCCCTCGAAAGAGGCGTCAACTGCCATTGTCGGACCGACCGGGTTCGGAGGTGATCAAGGCACGTAGTTCATATGGCGAGGCTCCGGTTTTCCCTCGAAGAGGCATCAACGCCGCGCCGGCGGGTTCGCGATCAAGGCCGTAGTTCATACGAGGCTTTGGTTTTCCCTCGAAATAGGAGTCAACTGCCCATGTCAGACCGACCGGGTTTGAGGTAATCAAGGCCCATAGTTCATATGGTGAGGCTCCGGTTTTCCCTCGAAGAAATCAACCGCCTTGTCGGACTAACGCGGTTGAGGCGATCAAGGCCCGTAGTTCATCTGGCGAGCTCCGATTCTCTCAAAAGGTGTCAATTACCCTTGTCGGGGCCGGGTTGGGCGATCAAGACCGCGATACATCGTGGCTGGCTCCGGTGAATGGCAACGGCGGTCGATGATGATGACCGACGACGGCGGTTAATAATGACAACGGTCGATGGTGGCTAACGGTGGCGGTGGTTAGCGATGGCAGCAGCGGCCAACATCGTGATCAGGATGACCAGCGAAGATGGTGGTGACCTGCGGAGATGGCCGGCGATGGTCGGCGGTTGTGACCAGCGATAGTCAGCGGTAACCGGCAAGTGGTTGGAGCCGGAGGATGCGGCAATATCGAGCGGCAGTAGTCGGCACCGTAGTCAGCGAGATACCGGCGGCAATGGTATGACCAGCGGAGATGGCGGCGATAATTGGCGGTGACCGGGCAGTAGTCGGCTATGACCAACGGCAGTGATGACCAAGTTCCTACTTCTTCTTGTCGAAATTGGATTTCTTGAAACTTCAATGGATGGTTCAACGTTGATAATTGTCAAGATGGCGAGAAGCATTAGTGAACCGTCATTGAAGCAACTCGAAAGTCGATAGATAATTTCAAAGTATCATTCTCCATGATGTTACTTGATGTCGTTAACTCATGTGAGGGTAGAATCGAATCCGGAGGATTTTTTAACCCATCAAGGTTGTTTATCAAAATGTTACTTGATGACATTAACCTACACAGAAGAGGTCGAATTAAATCCGCCGAGAATTTTTGACCCATCCGAGGTTGTTTGTCAAAGTGTTACCCGATAACGTTAACCTGTATGGAAGATGTCAAATTGAATTCGCTGAGAATTTTTGACCCATCCAAGGTTGTTTGTCAGAGTGTTACCCGATGACGTTAACCTGTATGGAAGAGGTCGAATTGAATCCGCTGAGGATTTTTGACCCATCCAAAGTTATTTGTCAGAGTGTTACCGTTGGCGTTAACTTATAGAGGTCGAATTGGACCGGAGGATTTTGACTTATCCAGGGTTGTTTGTCGAATGTTACCCGATGGCGTTAACACGTATGGAAGAGGTCGAATTATCGAGGATTTTTTTAGAGGTTGTTTATCGAGTGTTCGATGGCGTTAACTTATATGGAAGAGGTTGAATTGAATCCGAGGATTTTTGAACTATCCAGGTTGTTTGTCGAGTGTTACTATGATGATGTTAACTCTTTTGTATGGAAGAGGTCGAATTGGAGTCGAGGATTTTGACATATCGAGAATTTTTTGTCGGTATTACTCGATGGCGTTAACTGCGCGCAAGAATCGAATTAAATGGTGAGGATTTTTGACCTATCGAGGTAATTTGTCAGTGTTACCGATGGCGTTAACTTGTATGGAAGATGTCAAATTGAATCGAGAATTTTGACTATCCGAGGTTGTTTGTCAGAGTGTTACTCGATGACGTTAACCTGTATGGAAGAGCTTAAGGGAAGTCTACTATCCTAGGTTGTTTGTCAGAGTCTTTGCTCGATGACGTTAACCTGTGTGGACTAGGTGTGAAGTTTTGATCTATCTGAGGTTGTTTGTCAGAGTCTTTGTTAGATGACGTTAACCTGTATGGAAGAGATCGAATTGAATCGGCGAGGATTTTGACTGTCGAGGTTGTTTGTCAAAGTATTACTTGATGGCGTTAACGTGTGCAAAAGGTTGAATTGGATCCGAGATTTTTTCCCATCAAGGTTGTTTGTCGAGTGTTACGATGGCGTTAACACGTATGGAAGAAGGTCGAATTGAATCCGGCGAGGATTTTGACTATCGAGGTTGTTTGTCAAAGTGTTACTCGATGACGTTAACCTGTATGGAAGAGGCATGGGAAGTCCACTAAGGACCTTTTGACCTATCCTAGGTTGTTTGTCAGAGTCTTTGTTCGATGACGTTAACCTGTGTGGAGTAGGTGCGAAGTTTTGATCTATCCGAGGTTGTTTATCAGAGTCTTTGCTCGATGACGTTAACTTGTATGGAAGAGATCGAATTGAATCCAGAGATTTTGACTATCAGGGTTGTTTGTCAAAGTATTACTTGATGACGTAACTTTGTATGGAAGAGGTCGAATCAAAAATTCATTTGTGATTGTAGCCAAAGTTGCTCGTTAGCGCTCTATTTTTCCATGAGTATGATTGGAAAATCATAATTTGCAAAGCTATATCTCTTCTCAATGTTGAAATATCCTCCAACTTTGACTTGTTTCTTGGGACGGTAATCGATTAGATGCTTACATATTAATATGGGCGATCTTCTGAGATTAAGAGTTGCCCTCAGTTTCCGATAAAATCTGAATGAACAAAGTTTGATGAGTCTTCATTCTTCGCTTGCGCTCCTTAAAGCTTGAAATGCTCCACCTCGCTGGTGGTTTTGATCTTGTTGGGAAACTTGATCATCATACATGATGAAATAATGAGAATCAGTTTCCCATAGATGATGCCAAACTGTTGCGTGCTAGAAAACTAGTTGCGGTAGAATAAAAGTTTACGCCTTAGCTTCGTTGTGGAGTCCAACACACTAATAAAATTCCAGAATTTTTACGTGGAAAACCGAAAAGAGGAAAAAAACCATGGGGCCTATCCCAGTAAAAATCTTCTACTATGTATTTATTTTGGAGTACAAAATCTTCCCGATAATGGGATTACATAATTGTATATGAGAATGGCTAACAATGGGAATCCCAGAATCAGGCAACAACAACTATATAACCATGGTTAGAGTGTAACAATTGATAGTGGTAATAGATGATGGTGAAAACAGCGGGTCATCGGCCCGGCATCGGTGTCGATAATTGGTGGCCGAGATGGCGGCGATTCGGCGTGGCCGTAGCAATCGGTGCGATGATCACCGACGGTGGTCGGCACGATGAGCCAGCGGTCCGATGGTCAGCGATAACGCGGCGATGGTTGATGAGTGAGATCAATGGTGGTAATAACAACGAAGGTTAGCGATGGTTAGCGGTAGCAGTAACGATTATCGATATTGGACTAAGTCGGTAGTCAGCGAGATAGCCGGCGGCAATGGTGGTGACCAGCGGAGATGGCAGCGATGGTCGGCGAAGGTGACCTACTGTGGCCCGGCGTGTGGCGGCGGTGGTTGGCGCCAACGGAGGTGGTCGGCCGTCGAGTTATGCGATTATGCTTGGAGGATTTTCAAGCTTTAGAACTCTTCTCTCTTTAGCCTCCCTCATGTGAAGAATGAGGAAATTTATATAATTAAGAGGTGGCGTTCAAAAATCTGAAATCCGAACTTCCATCGACGACTCATGATGATTCCTGATCATATGATGTATTTTGTGTATTCAATCTTTGAAATGAAGTGAATTATGAGATATTGGGCTTTAGATCCGTCGAGGATTTATATAAATACTTTATATTTAAGAGATGTAGGGATTAACTTATATCTCAAACTTTTGATAATATTTTAAGTCTTGATCTAGTTTATTTGAGGATCAACTTACTTTTGACATCAAAATTCGTGCTTCGACTAGTAAGATTTAAGCGAAATATCAACAACATAATATATTTTATTTCTTTTATTAAATAAAAATTTATTATAATTTTTTTATTTTATTAAAATATTTGAAAAGAACGTCAACCATTTAATTAACGTGCGTTGGAAAACAAATCAACACTGTCAACCTCCCATCTCATTGTAGGTATGGTTCACACACTAAATATAGAACTTAAGAGTTCCACACACACACACACACATATATACATATATATATATATATATATATATATATATATATATATATATATATTCCATTCCACGGCGATCGAGGCCAGCTTTTCTGGCCGCTCCTCCCCTTCGCTTCGGGAAGTGTTACCAGGAAATATCCATGGCAGAATTGTTGTTCGATCTATGTTTCATTAGAGCTGCTCGGCCGGCGGGGGCAGGGGCGGGGCGGGGATCAAAGGCTAGGGGAGGCTATATTGATGGCGGTTTCTTATTAATATGAAAATTCTCCATTATTGTTCAGTCGCTGAAAGATAATTTGGAAGTCGGGCGTTGTTGCCGCCATCGCTTTGATTTCTAATAATTCACATCAGATGACGTTCGGAACAAATTCACAGATCAGAAAGATAATTAAGAAGACATATATATACCAAAAACTTCAAATCTTGAATATTCTCTTATTTTAGTCCATTTATTGTTGAACTTAGAAAATAGGCTTCTTCTTCTCTTCTGATTGGAGTTAGGACTTCTCTCCAGTATAAAATTGAGTTGATTTTTTCATCAAAGACGTCAGCTCTTCCATCAGTCAATACAATACATTGAAGAGCTCATGAAAGAGCTATTTCTTTTGATGGAAAAATCAAGTTCATCTTATGTTGAAGAAAAGTCATCTCTCCAACAAGAAGAAGAAGTATATTCTCTAAGTTTGACAATAATTGAACAAAAATAAGAGAATACATACGATTTTAATTTCTTATTAACAATTCTTATAGATGTCTTCTTAATTATATTTCTAATCCATTTGTTTTGAACTTAATTTAATTTTAATGGTGGCGATTGATCGATAGTGAATTCAGAGAACTTTATCTTCTTCTTCTGGGCTCTGATGTCTTCTTCGATGAACTTTTTCTGTGTCTCTATCATATTTTTGTCTTCATTAGTGTCCAAATAACTTCTAGACACTTGGATTTATTATGTAATATACAATTTTCTTTTAATGTTCATGATTCTGTTAATCCAATTTAAGGATCTAATAGTGGTTTATTTACAATTGTATTTATTCATGATTTTGTTAATCCATTATGTATTATTATTATTATTATTATTATTATTATTATTATTATCATTATTATTAGTATTATGATTATTATTATTATTTAATTAGAATTTAAATATAAATTAAATAAAAATAAAAATAATCTCAAATGGCCGCTTATTCTTTTGTTTAAATTTCTTACTTAATCAACCGGGTTTTTTATGAAATAGGCAGATATTTTAATTTATTTTGTTTTATTTTCTTGTTTGAATAATAAATTTTATTATAAGGGAAGAAACGCAAATCAGTATCAAATCAGAAATGGGTTGTGATAAGTTGAAATAAATGCCTCTGCTGAATCAAGAATATAAATATTAAAATTTATTTTATCTTTAAAATGATATAATTTTAAAAATATATTCAACGTCATTTTAACTGCGATTAATCAATGTTTTAACCCTAATTACTTTTTGTATTTTGCTTGTAATTTATAATATATTTTAACTAATAAAAAGTTTCTTTAATTGGGTGTTAATAATTCTTTTATATATATATATATATATATATATATATATATATATATATATATATATATATATATATATATATATATATATATATATATATATATATATTAAGGTGCAATAGCTTACATGAACATAACTATTTATGCAAGAAAACAAAGAATATAAAGTGAGCATATTTTTCCATTTTTTTTATATTACAACAAATAATAAGACTTTTTTTAATAACAAATGAATCATATAGAGTGAGTATATTTTTCCATTTCAGTAGAGTTCCGTATGTAATAAGACTGAAAGCTGAATCTGCATAATAAAAATATCTCATTAGTTAGGGCTTTAAAAGGAGTCATGGGGGAGAACCTTATTTGGAGGGATATCTTGTCTTCTCACCACATAAGCAGAAGGGAACCATCCTGCCTTGCCCGTACACTCACCTTCAGACCATCCAGATTGATCCACCTGTATCTCAATCCAATAAGTCAAATCAACTACATCATAAATATATATATATATATATATATATATATAGTCATTTCTTCTACATCATAAATATATATATATATATATATATATAGTCATTTCTTCTACATTAAGATTGAAATTCAAAATGAGAACACCACATGACCAACGGTTCCAAGAAAGTGGGAGGTGCTGCAAGTCCAATGATCTCATTGTTCAAACATAAGTATACTTTCAGCTTTTTCTCCCACAATGACTCTACATACATATGTATAGGTGAATCCTCGATAAATGGTCAATCTTTTGTTGGACTAATTTAAAGATTCAAAGTTATTGATTGAACTTTGATGCACTCAGATTAATCATTGAATAATAGGTTACAAAAGACCATTTGTGTTGTTGATCTTCATTCCGGCGTGAGATCCCTTATCCCTCCATTAATCCTTTAGTCTAGAAAGTAGTGACTACTAATCTGATTGTTGTGGGATCCGAAAATTCATCACCTACCTCTGAAAAAAGAGTGATTTAAGTGTGAAAGTTTCGAAGGCATGAATAGTAGATAAGACGCTACCCAAAGATTTCGCTCTCATTTTGTTAGGACTTTAGATCTGGTTCCAGATTTTCTATAGGTGCAAGCACCTATAGTTAATTACCCCTCCCAATATTGAGAGAACACTTTCAATTAAGGCTAGCCGATGAATCGCTAAATAACAAGTGTATAATAGCAGTGAGTGGAGTTTAGAATATTTTGAGATTTATTATTTAATTGAAAGCTTTTGGTTGGGGGAACGATGACACACTCGATATAGATCCCATGGTTCCGTCATCCCGAGTTGTCGCAGTCCCTGGTTCGCTTAGTCAGAGGAGGTAGTCGACCCCACCTGACCAATGAATTCTTGTCCAAGGTGTCCTTGTAGACCTGGGGTGGAGTTTGTTAAAAGAGACAAATATAAGTCAACCTTAGCTAATATAGGGCTTTTTTCTCAACCAAACACATTCTATAATTCATAGCTCAATGAGTAAAGCCGTTGGGGAACATATGGGTTGCGGCTATGACAGTAATTTAGTGGTGTCATTTTGCGACAAGCCACCCAGTCAGAGGGCTTTGGTCGTACCCGTCATTTATGTTGTGCTATTTTGCGATAAAATCATGTGGACAGAGGGCACGGGCCACGTCCCTACGGGCTTAAGATTATTTGAGTGTGAAAATAGTTATATATTTGATTTGACATTAGCTCTTTGTGAGCAAAAGTCTTCTTAATTTGTCACCCTCGATAAACAGTTGCGGAGAAGTTGATGTTTTAACTTTAAATTTAAACAATTAATTTCATTTATTTTTTATTTGAATATTTAATGATTTTATCAATAATTTAGATTTAAACATGTAATGATTAATCATTTACAACTTTAATAATGATCGCCTTTCTCGATCATATGACTATTATTGGCTGATAGACTTTGTCAACTCTGCATATTTTTTCTGATGAAAATCAGGTCTAAATTCATTACTTCAAGAATTATAGCCCTCCAAACCTTATCAACTCTAGCTTGAGCATAGATGATCGGGTTTGAGACTTTTCCTCTTGAAAGCTTAAACTTAAGAATCTTTGTCAATTGATCCATTTATTTTAATTATATGGCAGAATTAACTTCTCAGATTTAATCAAATTGAAATTATTATAATATTATAATAAGATTTTTAGGTTTTGTTAACACTGCTCCTAAAACCAAATCAGGGTGTAGATATCTGTTCATTCATTTTGCATATGACTTGCATATCTTTTTAAATGTTTGATCTAATGAATACTTCAATATACATACAAGTATCTTTTCTCTTAAAATATTGTATGGACATTTAGATGCCTAAGTTGAAGTACTTCAGTTTGGCATGAAAGACGTGTCAGATTGCAAGCATAAGTTTTGATATGAATTTTTGGGTTTTGTTAACTCGGACCCGGTCCTAAGACCAAAATAGGGATTGTAGTTATCTATTTTTTTTTTTGCATATGATTCACATATTTTTCTAGATGTTTGATCTAATGAATACTTCAACATACATACAAGTATCTGTTCTTTGAAGGTTGTATGAACATTAAGATGTCTAAGTTGAAGTAATTATATTTGAAATAACATATGTGTCATATCTAAGATTTGATACCTAGAAGAAATCATGAATCCAGGTAAATCCATTTTATAAAACATAAGAGCTTTGATTCATATAAATACTTGTCATAAAATAAGTGAGATATGTTCTTGGAAAAATATGAGTTCAATTTTCTCAAATACTTGTTACAAATCAAATGAACATTTGTTCTAAATGATCAAGCATGTATCTGTACTGAAGTATATAAAAATGTTTGTTTGCAAATCAAGTGGACATATGTTCTGAACGATGTAGATTTACCCCATTTTCAATTTATCATTAATCAAACATCTCCATCTTTATAGGATATACATTTAACCTTTCAAAACACTTGCTAAACATCAAGTGTAGTATCTACCTTAAAGGATTCTCTAATAGAGATTTGGAGAGAGATTATGAATCAAGCATAGATCTACGTGACATTCATTATATTATGAGATATATGTAGATTTGTCTCATTCCAATACTTACATATGAAACCAAGTGTTAAAAGTTTTTATATCCCTTCACGCATGTTAGAATTTAGAAGGATAAAGATTAGTTCAAATATAAACTTGCATATGAGTTTGGGTCCAATGATTCTTTGAATTTGAAAGGGAGCTATAAGTTTAATAGGTAGCCATTTCAAAACCTTATAAATTATTCATTCAAACAATGTGTCGAGGCATGTTGGATGAGTGTTGGTGTCCATACGTTGACATCAGACGCATATTTATAGATGTCGGTGTATCATATGGGAGAATTTTTCTCTCATCTCAATCTTCTCTTCAAGTTCAAATTTTTTTTGAATGACATCATTCACTCTTATATATAGGTGATATTTAATTCCTCCTTCACATGCACTTATAATCCTCAAAAAATATTTAATATCATATGTATAGGTTGTATGCAACCCCTTTTGCAAGCTCTAATTCTCTATAAAAAGGAGTGAAATTATCTTGAATAGGCGATACACAACTGTCTTCATAGGTTTCAATCCTTCTTTGTATAAAGATGTTATATTATCCTAAATATGCAATACACAACCCCCTTTCCAAGCTCTAGTGCTCCATTATTGAGAGCATTCTTTATGCCTTTTATGGTTTTGCCCTCATTAAGAGCATAGTTTATAATGAAAATTATAAACTTTTTTATGCCTTTTAATGTTTTTATTTTTTATTTTAAAGAGATTTTGATATAAATATATTTTTGAGGCTTTCATTCACTAAATTTTTTACTATACCATTTAAGGATGGAATAAGTTTAGTGAAAAGTAAAAGATCAATATAAAATTGAACTATTTCTTACATCAATGATGAGTAAAAATTTCTAGTTAAACACCTCCAAGTAAACACCTCAAAGTAACTTTACATCAACTCATAAAATTTGTTGTGCTTTACAAGAGAACTAAAAAGAATCTTAAGAGTTTATCCCTTAAGTAGACAAAATTTTAGAAAGATAGGAGTCTTTAATAATCATTTAATTTGCAATAAATTGCTTGATTAAAAGTTTGATGAGTTTATTAAATTAGGGGTAATTCTCTATGAAAGAGAGTAGAAATAAGTGCAAGCTTGACTCTTAAGAGTAGTAGGAAAGACTTGACAAAGAAGCATATTAGGAAATTGTTGAATGTGTATAATACTTCTATATTAATCAATATATTCATAGGGATTAGTTGACCCCTCATAGGAGTTCATGATTAAAAGCTTGAATTCCATCAAAATGGGGTGTTGAAGAATTGTTTCAACCAGAGGTGAGAAATCTTGAAAGTTATGATATGATGGAAGATGATTTATATCTCTTATGTATAATTGTTCTTGTTTTAAACATCATAATTCATCACATATAACATGAAGGGGGTGGTCAGCAAAGCAAGGTTATGCCAGTTTTTGGAGCTATTTTGCATTTGCACTCTCGTAATCTCATTAGTATACACCCCATTTTGTTCAAAATTTTCAACTTTGGGGCTTCTTATATGTTTAGTATATCTCATTATAAGATGTTTGAAGATGTTTCATGAAGAATTTGGTTATTTTTGGAGCTATTTTGTATGTGTATTCTCTGTACTCTCATGTGGGTACACCCTATTTTTCCAAAATTTTAACTATTGGGCTTCTTATATGTTTAGTATATCCCATTGTAAGATGTTTGAAGATGTTTCATGAAGAATTTGGTGATTTTTGGGGCTATTTTGTATGTGTACTCTCTATACTCTCATGAGGGTACACCCCATTTTTTCAAAATTTTAACTGTGGGGCTTGTCATATGCTTAGTACATCATATTGTAAGATATTTGGAGATGTTTCATAAAAAATTTGCAAGTTTTTGGCACTATTTTGTATGTATACTCTATACTCTTATGAGGGTACACCTTATTTTTTAGTTTTTTCAATAGTGGGGCTTGTCATACATTTACCATAACCTATTGTAAGCTGTTTGGAGGTGTTTCATGAAAAATTTACTAATTTTTAGAGTTAGTTTGCATGTGACTCTCTGTATTCTCATGAGGATACATCCTATTTTTTTAAAAATTTTCAACTATGGGGCTTCTTATATGTTTAGTATATCTCATTGTAAGATGTTTGGAGATGTTTCATAAAACGTTTGGTGATTTTTGGGACTATTTTGCATGTTTTCTCTGTGTACTCTCATGAGGGTACGCCCCATTTTTCTAAAATTTTCAACTGCGGGGCTTGTCGTATGCTTAGTACATCCAATTGTTAGATGTTTAGAGATGTTTCATGAAGAATTTGATAATTTTTCTAGCTATTTTGCATGAAACATATTTGTGTCTATGCAGGTGAATGAGGTTAATGACCGGTGGGATGATGAAATCGTTATGTCTAATACCTAGTTGTGGGAAAACTCCTCGGCACCACTGTTCACAATGAAAAGGAGGCATATACATTATATTGTGATTTTGTACATCAAACTGAATTTAGTGTTGGGAAGGATCATACTAGTTATTGGTCGAACTCGAAGAATTTAAAATCAAAGAATTTTTTATGTGCAAAAGTAGGTCAAAAGAAAGTTGTCAATCTAAACCGTACCAAATTTTAGAAAATAGATACGAGGAGTTATTATCCAGCCATGATTAGATTTTCTATTGATTTAGATGGGAATTGGAAGGTTAAAAAATATAAAAGTTAGAATCATTCATTGGCAAAGTCGGGTGACCTACATCTTCTCAAATCATACAGGCATCATCGATGAGAAGGCTAAGTTAAAGTCAATGACGAGGCTAGAATTAGAGCACACGATGTGTTTAGCTATCTTAGTGAGGAAGTTGGCATGGAGAATATTGGTTTCACAAAAAGAGATGTTTTCAATTACATCCTAAAAGAAAGAAGATTAAGGATTATGAATGATGATAGTAATGCATTAATACAACTATTCAAGGAAAGGCAAGCAGAGGATGGAATGTTTGCATGGGATGTCCAAGTTGATGAGGATTGATTAGTTTTTTTAGCAATGACATGTCAAGTATATAATATGATTATTTTAGGGATGCCATAATTTATGAAATAAGTTATCGACTCAATAAATATAATCTTATCTGTGCACCTTTTGTTGGAGTGAATCATCACTGGAAAAATATCTTATTTAAAGTAGCATTTTATTAGAAGAGACAATTGAGTCATTCACATGGCTATTCAAAATATTTCTCCGATTAATGAATGATAGTCATCCTATAAAAATATTCACTGATCAAGATCAGGCAATGACGAGAGCTATAGAAATTGCATTACCACATACTTGTCATAGCTCCTTCGATGGTACATTACTTTAATAGTAATAAGATAGTACAAAGTCTCTTTTATACATGCATGAGTAAGTGTGATTTACTGAAGAATTTGAGCAAGCTTGGTCTACCATGCTAGAAGAAGGCAACTTGCATGATCATGATTGGCTGTGTGAGCTATATAAAATTAGATGTAAGTGGTCCACTACATTTTATAAAGACTCATTCTATATGGGTATCTTATCAACGTAACGTAGTGAGTCCATGAATAATGTATGTCATGAAATCTATAAATCAACAAGTTTAATCACAGATTGTCTCTTGGGATTGGAGAAGGTTATGGATACATGGCGACAAAATGAATATGATTAGTGTAGCCAGTCAACAATTATTTCTGTTGTTAAGACTAGTCTAATTCTGAAATAAGCTGCTATTTTTACAAAAGAAAGCATTATACAATGTTTGAAGTAGAATTTTTGCAACGAGTTGGTGGATTAGCAGCAAATGTGTCAGATGATAATCCCATGGAGTATTTAGTGAGAAACTTAGAGAATAAAAGTTCTTCCAAAACATGGACTGTCCATTTTGACAAGACACGGGTAAATGTAAGTTGTAGTTATAAAAAATTTGAAATGATGGGGGTGCTTTGTGCCCACTGCATTCGAGTTCTGAGTCAGGAAGATATTATGTGCATTTCAGAGAAGTTTTTTTTCATGCGATGGTCAACTAGAGCGAAGAGGGATATCTACTTTGATAGTGCTTATAGGAACTTAAAAGATGTGCAAGGTAATGATGGAAATGAAACTAATATTATTTTTCAAAATCACATCAATCGATATGCATATCAAATAAGCACCAGGGCATAAGGTAATAAGAAAGCTGAGGAGTATATGCTGGGTTCCTTAAAAAACTATTTAATAATGTCAATTTTATATTATGTGGAATTTACCTCAACTAACAAAATAACTAAGAAGAAGAAGTCCACTACAATAGATAAAGGAACTGACTTTTTAAATGATTTAGTTAAGCATCGGCCAAAAGGGTGTTTCCAATGCAAGGCTGAAAGGATAATGAGAGAGAAATAAGAAAGCCATGAGTAATTTTCTACCTATCTCTGAATTTATAATCTTTAAATATTATTGGTAAACTTTAAACCATTATATTTTTAATGTTACACAGACAAAAGGATAAGCTGCGAGGGGTGGAGATCATGTAGGGTCACCCATTGCGACACCTTGTTCTGTTATGCCAGAGTGCTTTTAAGAGGTATGCAGGTATAACACTTCATTCCTACTGTTACATATCGAATCGATAATCGTTGTTCAATTTTAGAATTTAACTCAAGCTCAATAATCGTCCGATTGAACACTAAGTCGATGATGGATATCATTACGTGAAATATTTTAATGCGTGATATCATTTAGTTGTTATGTGTTCTTTGACTGTATATACTTTAATGTTAATTTGATTGAAAGTATGTCAATTAGTAGTTATTATATTGTACTTTAAAGGTAATCTTTGTACTTCGACTTATGTTGCTTATGTTTTTAATATACTGTTGATATTTTGTACTTTAAATCACTGAATATTCCCCTAAATAGAGTCTGGGTTATATTACCAAAATTTACTGAACATTTTATCTCCAAACAGGAGAGAATATTTGAAAAAAATTGAGAAAATAGGGTGTACTCTCATGAGAGTAAAAAGAGTACAAATGCAAAGCAGCTCCGAAATTCCACCAAGCAGTCTCCAAACAGCTTGTAATACCATCTACTTAGCATATGAATTAAAGAATGGGTAGAATAGCTAAAAAAATTGAGAAAATAAAGTGTACTCTCATGAGAGAGAGTACACATGCAAAACCGCCCTAAAACTAGCAAATTTTTCATGAAACATCTCCAAACATCTTACAATAGGTTATGATAAACATATGATAAGCTAGTTGAAAAACTAAAAAAAATAAGGTGTACCCTCATGAGAGTATAGAGAGTATACATGCAAAATAATTCATAAAACTAAGAAATTTTTCATGAAACATCTCCAAACATCTTTCAATAGGTTATGGTAAACATATGATAAGCCCCACAGTTAAAAAACTGAAAAAAATAGGGTGTACCCTCATGAGAGCACACAGAGTACCCATGCAAAATAGCTCATAAAACTAAAATATTCATCATGAAATATCTCCAAACATCTTAAAGTAGGTTATGGTAAACATATGACATTCCCATTGAAAAAAACCAAAATAATATGATGTACCCTCATGAGAGTATAAAGAGTACACATGCAAAACAACTCTTAAAACAAGCAAATTCTTCATGAAATATCTCCAAATAGCTTACAATAGGTTATGGTAAACATATGACAAGCCATATAGTTGAAAAAATTGAAAAAAAAATGGAGTGTACTCTCATGAGAGTACAGAGATTACACATGAAAAATATCATCTAAAATCAATAAATGCTTCATGAAACATCTCCAAACATCTTACAATTGGTTATGGTAAACATATGACAAGCCCCATAGTTGAAATAATTAAAAAAAATATGGTATACCCTCATGAGAGTACAAAGAGTACACATATAAAATAGCTCTTAAAATTAGTAAATTCTTTATGAAATATCTCCAAACATCTCACAATAGGATATAATAAACATATGACAAGCCCCACAGTTAAAATTTTTTAAAAAATAGGGTGTACCCTCATGAGAGTATATAGAGTACACATGCAAAATAGCTCATATAACCAACAAATTCTTCAAGAAACATCTCTAAATAGTTTACAATAGGATATACTAAATATTTGATAAACCTCATAGTTGAAAAAATGAAAAAAATATAGTGTACCCTTATGAGAGTATAGAGAGTACAAATATAAAATAGCTCTTAAAACTAGCAAATTCTTCATGAAATATCTCCAAACAGCTTATAATAGGTTATGGTAAACATATGATAAGCTCTACAGTTGAAAAATTGAAAAATGGGAAGTACCCTCATGAGAGTATAGAGAGTACACATGTAAAATAACTCCTAAAATCAGTAAATATTTCATGAAATATCTCCAAACATCTTACAATAGGTTATGATAAACATATGACAAGCCCCACAGTTAAAAATATTGAAAAAATATAGTATACCCTCATGAGAGTACAGAGAGTACACATGATTAATAGCTTCTAAAACTAGCAATTTCTTCATGAGACATCTCCAAACATCTCAAAATAGGATATAGTAAACATATGACAAGCCCCATAATTAAAAAATTTAGAAAAATAGGGTATACCCTCATGAGAGTACATAGAGTACACAAGCAAAATAGCTCATAAACGAACAAATTCTTTATGAAACATCTCTAAATAATTTACAATGGGATATACTAAACATTTGACAAGCCCCATAGCTGAAAAAATTAAAAAAATGAAGTGTACTTTCATGAAAGTATAAAGAGTACACATGCAAAACAACTCCAAAAACTAACAAATTCTTCATAAAACATCTCCAAACATCTTACAATAGGTTATGGTAAACATATACAAGCCCCACAGTTGAAAAAATAATATGTATCCTCATGAGAGTACATGGAGTACACATGCAAAATAGCTCCAAAAACTAGCAAATTTTCATGAAACATCTCTAAACATGTTATAATAGGATATGTTTATACTAAACATATGACAAGCCTCACATTTAAAATTTTGAAAAAATGAGGTGTGCCCTCAAGAGAGTATAGAGAGTATACACATAAAATATCCCCGAAAACTAGCAAATTCATCTTGAAATATCTCCAAATATCTTACAATGGGATATACTAAATATATGACAAGCCTCATAGAAAATTTTGAAAATAGAAGAGAGTACAAAGAGTACACATGCAAAATAGCTTCAAAAACTAACAAATTCTTCATGAAACATCTCCATCTTACAATAAGTTATGATAAACATATGACAAACTCATAGTTGAAAAAATTGGAAAAATAAGGTGTACACTCATGAGAGTATAAAAAGTACACATGCAAAATAACTTTTAAAACTAGCAAATTCATCATGAAACATCTCCAAACATCTTATAATAGGATATATTAAATATATGACAAGCCTCAAAATTGAAAATTTTAGAAAAATGGGGTGTACCCTCATGAGAGTATAGAGAATACACATGCAAAATAGCTTCTAAAATCAGGAAATTCTTCATGAAATATCTTCAAACAGCTTACAATGGGATATACTAAACATATGATAAGCCCCACAATTAAAGAAATTGAAATAATAAGGTATACCCTCATGAGTACATAGACTATACATACAAAAATAATAAACCTAGCAAATTCTTCATGAAACATCTCCAAACATCTTACAATAGGTTATGGTAAACATAATGATAAGCCCATAGTTGAAAAACTAAAAAAATAAGGTGTAAACTCAGATAAAGAGTACACATGCAAAATAGCTCTAAAAAGTTATAAATTTTTCATGAAAGATCTTCAAACATCTTATAATATAATATACTAAACATATGACAAGCCTCACAGTTGAAAATTTTGAAAAAAATGGGGTGTACCCTCATGAGAGTACAAAGAGTACTTATGCAAAATAGCCCTAAAAATTATCAAATTCTTTATGAAACATCTTCAAACATCTTACAATGGGATATACTAAACATATGATAAGGCCTACAGTTAAAAACTTTAAAAAATGTGGTGTAATCTCATGAGAATATAGAGAGTATATATGCAAAATAGCTACTAGCAAAACAGTTTTCTTTGCTTTAAAGATCTCAAATGTGCTCCTATTCGATGATGCGAATAACTGTGAAAACCTTAAAATTCTTAAAGTTCAAGAATGCAGGAAGAAATACCTCATGGAGTCGCCTATAATACTATAATTTTTAGTGCCCAAGATTTAGCAAATCTCTAGGGGAAGGTTGGACGCACGCCGGGAGAGGGAGCTGAGAAAAATTTCTGCACAAAAATGAAAATTTCTAAAATTTTCTCGAGGCTCGAATCAATCGCGTCCGTAATATTTTCTCGCTGTTTTAATGAGATGAGCGGCCGGTCGTTAATGTTAACGACGTCATTGCATTACAACGCTATAAAGTAAGAAAAATAATATTTTATTACATGACACGTGTTGCATTCCGGTTGGTGTATGGACGTAAAACTACGTCCGGATTCCGCACATAATATTTTCTCCCAATTAAGGCTTGTGATAAAATAAAACAATTGGTCATCTCCTATTTAATAGCCTCCATGCAAAGAGGACCGCAAATTTATAAAACCAAATTTAGAATTTAGAGTTCCATATAATGCAGATATCCGACAGAGGAGCACTCCATTCTACGACGATCGGCAAGCTTTTCGAGTCGGATGCCGGGCTGCAGAGGCTCTCCTCCTCTTTCCTTAGGCAAGTATTAGCAGCAAAAATTCATGGCAAAACTATTGCTTGAGCCATGATTATAGATGCTCGGCGGGAGGGCATTGATTAAAGGCTAGGGAAGGCTATAGGAATGGTGGTTCTTATTGATATCATCTCCCCGCCAAATTCTTCTTCACTGTTGTTCTCGAGCGCAGTGGGATGTGTTGGATCATGGAGGAGCACTGCATGAGGCATCAATGATAAAGCAAGTTCGGAAGCTGAAACAGAATTTGCAGTAAGACGTTGCTGCCATTGCTTTGATTTGTAGCAATTCACATAATTTTTTATTTCATTGTCCGTCCTACTAGTAAACTGAATGCTCCAAATTCATCCATCAATCATCACAAACACAATCAAAATAAGTTTGAGTTGATTTTTTCATCGAAGACGATAGGTCTTCTCGGAGCGGGGAAGACCAGTGAGCATTCAGTTTTCTGGTAGGACATATGATGAGATAAAGAATTATGTGAATTGCACCAAATCAAAGCAATGATGACAACGCCCTCCTGAAAATTGTCTTCCAGCGTCCGAACTTGCTTCATCTTCGATGCCTCCTAAAGCAATCCTCCATGACCCAACCCAACCCATTGTGCTCCTGAACAGCAATGGAGAATTTGACTGAAACAATTTCAAGAAGAAATCGCCATTCATGCAGCCTCCCCTCGACTTGGTTCGATGCCCATCAAGCAGTTCTATTCATGGCTCAAGCAATAGTTTTGCCATGGATTTGTCCTTGAGTTTACAAGATGGAATTTTTGATGCCATTTCTTCTCTCCATGTTCTTCTAAGTACTGACTGACGAAAGAGCTGCCTTCTTCAATGGAAAAAATTTAATCAACTCGATCTTACGTTGAAAAGAAATCCTTTCTTCGATGAGGAAATGGAACATTTTTTGACCTTTACTACAGTTAAGTTAGGCAACAAATGGGATCGTGATGATTGATTGATGATGAATCTAGAGGAATTAGTCCTCCCCTGTACCTTTAATGTCTTACGGCTACATCTCAGTTGGTGGGCGTGCCGGAACCTCGGGATTCTCTGCAGAAATGCAAAGTCCACGTGTGATAAATGTGGTTGGATTACACAAATCCTCATCCACAAGAGGGATACCCATTTCAAAAAAAAAAAAAAAAATCAACGCTTGAGCTGTTCCATCTTCTCCGATGGACTTTTTCGATGTCTTCATCGTTCTTATGTCTTCACTTGGTGTCAAAATATTTTTTTATATTTTACTTATTCATTGTAAATGAGTTTTATTTATTTATTCATTTATTTTTGCTGATCATGATTTATTTATGCAAGTTAAGGGCATAAAAATTATTTATTTAGAATTGTATATATTCTTGATTATGTTTATCCAAAATGTAATAATTATTATTATGATGAAATATATTCTATTTAGAATTAAAATATCATAAAATAAAAATAAAAATGATCTCAAATGATAATTTATTATTTGGTTTTAATCTTTTGCTAATCAATCGACCTTTCTATGAAATAGGCAGAGATATTTTAATTAATTTATTTTTTCTTGGTTGAAGAAAAATGTAACATAATAAATATTATTTTAAGGAGGCGAATGTAGATCATTATCAAACAATTTTTTGAAAATTAATTGTCAAAGAGTTATTTGATGACATTAACTGTATGAAATTGGTGAATTGAATCTCTGGATTGATTATACGCATGATTGGAATAAGGTGATTGCAGTATCGTAATCAAAGATGAAAATATGGTTTGTATTTAGAGCTTACTACACTTTCGTGGATCAAAGTTATAATCTTGCCCAAGGAGTAGAAATCTAGTTGAAGACTGTATAGAGAATTTTGATCTCGCGAAGAGTTTCTTATGACATCTTATATATTTATAGAAAGCCTCTTCATATTGTCTTACTCATCATAAATCTAATATAAAATTAGATGATAGAAGATATGAGCTTTGTAATCATAATTATGAAGAATATCATCATTTGACTAGTGCAATCGAATTGCTCCCCAATCTTGACTTGTTTATCTTGACCGATAATCAAGTAGTGGACAAGGAGATTCTATATCACAACAATTCCTCAAATATTTATGTGAAAATTTTTTCGAGGTTATAATGGGCTCCCCTTAGTCCATGATTGCTCCCATATACTACTCGAACTTCTTCGATGTGCATTGATAGCTCATTAGCAAAAAAATTACGCTTCCACACGATGAACCAAGTCGGCATATGAGCAAATTTTATCACACATTAGTGATGAGTAGAAAGGCCCAAGACGAAGCCCTCCAAGGAAAAACTCCTCTTAGTAATTTAGGTCCACGTATCGCAAGCTTCTAAAGAGAATCTCTTAAAGTACTTCTTAAGTGATTCACCTTCATTTTGACGAATTCCTGAGAGATAAGAGGAATCTTTAATGATCCTTAGGCTTGTAATAAACTGTTATATAAAAATCTTAACAAGTTTGTCAAATGTATGGATAGATCCCTTTGGAAGAGAGTAGAATCAAGTGCAAGCTTGACCCTTGAGGGTGATTGGAAAAAACCTGACAAAGCAGTGTGTCAAGAGCTTGTTGGATGTGCATGATGGTTCTGTAATGATCGATGTGTTCATATGGGTTAGTTTCCCCATCATAGTAGTCGATGCTTGGAAGCTTGAAACCTTTTAGAATAGGATGTTGAAGAATTTCTTCAACTAAAGGTGAAGTCTCTTGATAGCCACAATGAGAGGAAAGAAAATTTCTATCTTTAAAGTGAAATTCTTCGCATTAAACGCTTGTAATGTCACATATGACGGAGGAACCAGCAGGACAAGAACGTGTAAAGCCATCGGTAATAACTGGTGGGTTAGCGATCAATTGAGCCACAAGTGATGGATGAGTAGAACTAGCAGTGTCAAGGAGGTCAGCATCACAGTTTGGAAGTGGAAGAATTTCAGCCTGATGGCGAGAAGGCCCCGTGTAAGCATTTTGACCTCCCCTGACTAATGATCGATCTTAGAGAGATGCTGTAGTGGTTGTCGTGTTTCTCGTACAGGTTGAATTATCTCATTTTAAGACTCTTCCATTCAGCAAACATGATCTTCTAGAGAGATTCCTGTTGCATCTTCAACGATAGGGCAATGCCTATCACGGGGAAATAAGGCAGAATCTTGACGTCCTTGGTTTAAGGATTGGTTTCGGGAATGATTGGAGTTGGAGCGGGAGGATCCGTTGTTGCGAGTATTGCGCTTGTTGGCCGGTATGTGTTTATAGAGATTATCAGGATTCCTTTCAACTGATGCAAAAACTTTTGCATGCTGAAGATTGTAGAGAGGAGAATTTGATGTTTTAGCATTGCACAAAAGTTCCACACACTATAAAAAAGTTTGAGGCATCAAAATTTTATGTGAAAATTCCAAGAAGGGAAAAATCACGCTCTACCGAAATAATTTCACTATATCGCTTTGTTACAATTATTAATCTTTATCCAAAGTTGGAGAATGATAGCTTACAAGAGTAAGTTTTGTGACAAGTTTCACTAGATTAGCGATGGCCTCTTGAGGTAGTAATGATCATGATAACTATTGAAAGATGGTGGTGGCGTTGGCCGACGATGGTGACCGGTGTGACCAACAGCAGGGCCGTGATTCGATGATGTTAGGCGGGCAACTAGCGATGGCGGTGGTGACCAACTATGGTGCAACGCTTGATCCACGGTGGTCGAAAGTGACGCGACCGCTGGCGCCGATGATCGACGGTGATGGCGGTTGCGGCATGATCCAACAATGACGATCGATGGCATTATATGTTTTGAGATTCTTCGAGTTTCAGAGCTCTCTCATCTTTTTGGATTGGGTTCCTCTCATGTGAAGAATGAGAGGTTTATGATTATAGGAGTGACATTTATGTAAATACGTAAAAATCGAACCATTCCACGACGACTCAAAATGATCTCTTTGATCATCGATGTATTTTAAGTATTTGAATGTTCAAATGAAGTCAATTAAAAGATGTTAGCTTTAGATCGATCATCAAGACGCTCGATTTGACTATAAATATTCCATATTTATCAGCTATTTAGGGATCTGACTGATATCCTAAAGTTTTCAACTATATTTTGAGTGCTTAATCTATTTGACTCGTACTACATTGCCGATCTAATCAAGATGTTTGATAGTAGCTCTATGATGAACAAAAGAGAGTTTGAAAGATTAAGATTTTGATTCTAAGTGATGTTCACATATATCAAGATTTGTGCTTTAACTAGGATATTTTTTAAGAAAGTTGATGTCATCTATAAAGCTTATGTTGACAATTCTTTATTATATTAAGGGACATTTTTACATATTTCCAAAGCATACATTTATTATAGGAATAGACTAACATATTAATACATTAAAGTATCCAATAATTTTAGCCTAAATCTAAAATAACAACTGAAATAAAAATAACCAAAATTTAATGTTAATTATATTTTTTATCTAATTAATATAATCTGCTCTCAGCTTATAATAATAGGTAACTAGCTAAAATTAAATAAATACAAATGATTAAGCTTTATGGCATTCAATATTTGTCTTGTTAACTAAACTTTAAATTGCTAGACTCAAAATTCATAGGAAAAAAATTCTCAACTAAGATTAAAATCTTTCAATCTCTCACATAAAAGCTTGTCTTGCATTCTACATGGCTATCTCACCTCCAAGGCACTCTCTCTATTTCTTTCATCCTCACTTCTTTTGGTGCAAACCCTAGGTTTCTAAGGTATGAAAATCCTAGTTAGATTCAACTATTGGATTTACATGGATAATGAAAGTGGTTTGATTGAAATTTCCTTCTCATTTTAATTTTTTTTTGTTGCAAAATGGTTTAATAATTATGTTAATGTTGTTGCATGATGCAATTGATATTTACTTTATTGATACCTAGACAAATTTATTTTATGAGTGAAACAAAGATGTTTTTATTTTTTAGATGAGGTTTTTAACTTCTAAGTCTCTAATTGATTTATTATTATTTATGTAGATTTAGCTAGTTTATTAATGCAATATTTGGGAAAATTCAATAGCTTGTCATGTTGAATAAAAATTCTTATGATTAGGGAAGAAGTGAATTATTGCAATGGAGAGGAGGCAAAAAAAAAAAAAAAAAAACTTGATAATGAAAATGGCGTAAACATTTTGAATATTCACAATAAAACATATTTTGATCAAGCACATCAAACTAGATCAACTTATTCCTCTATTTATTGAGAACAATGGCAAAGTTAATAGATATTTGATTCCAAACCTAAACTGTAAAGCTTTGGAGAGGAAAACGATGAGAAGTTAACCTTGGAGAGTGATAAGCACAAAATATTAGTGAGTTTTGTGCTTTAATATTTATGATTAATTAATGTTAAGATATGATTATTTTCATTATTTTTTATGTTTCAAAAATTCTCATAAATTAGGATCAATCAATCAATATATATAATTATAATTATCATTCTATATTAGTAAAAGATATGATGATATGTAGATATGATAAATGTAATTATGTTGGATCTATTATATTAAATAATGGAGATATATGAGATTCTAACTTCTAGAGTTTAACTGAATAATTAATCAGAGATGTATCTTAAGAGTAGTGTAATAAGAGGTCATCATATAAATTAGTAAAAGATATGAATTTAAATATTTAATAATAAAAATCATTGATATTTAAGTTCAATGATGAGATTAAAATGATTGTTTGTGAAAATAGAAATGTCATATTAAGAAATGATTATGAATTTGAGTGGTGAGGTGAGGACATGTACAATGAAGGATAGATAATGTTCTCATTAATGAAGAATATAAAATTATGTTAAGAATATTAAAAAAATGGCAGGCTTAAAGATAAATGGGCATAAACTAGCTCAAAATGATTTGTAGAGAATTTAACTTTCATTACAACATGCAACATAATTTTATTTATTTATTGCAATAAGTATTCCCACTATTTTGTTTCAATTCAATTGTTTTCTTTACTTTTATTAATTAAAATATATTAAAAATTATAAACAAAGTGAAAAAATAATTTGTTGTAAAACATTGATTAATCGCAGTTGAAATGACGTAGGTGAGTGAATAATTTATCAGTTTTTTAAATTATATCATTTTAAAGATAAAATAAAATTTAATATTTATATTATTGGTGCAGCACAGGCTTTTATTTCAACTTATCACAACCCATTCTAATTTGATACCTCATTTCTTCAACCAAGAAAATAAAACAAAATAAATTAAAATATCTGACTATTTCGTAGAAAGGCCGATTGCCTAGCAAAAGGTTTAAACAAAATAATAAATTGTCATGTGATATCATTTTTATTTTTATTTTTTATATTTTAATTCGAAATAAAATATATTTGATAATAATAATAATAATAATTGCATAATGGATAATGAGAATCAAGAATTAATACAATTCTAAATAAACAAAATTTAGGGCCTTAGATTGGATAAACAGAATCAAGATCATTAAAAAAATATTACATTACATAATAGATATAAGTATCTAAAAATTATTTTGATACTAATGAAGGCATATAAATATGACGGAGACACAGAAAAAGTCTATCGAAACGCAGAAGAAGAGAACAATCTCCTCTAAATTCACTATTGATCAATCATCGCCATCAAAATTAAATTAAGTTAAAAACAAATGAACTAGAAATATAATTAAAAAGACATAACAATTGTTAAGGAGACACTGAAATCGCAAGTATTCTCTTTTTTTGCTCAATTACTATCGAACTTGAATAACATACTTCTTCTTCTTGCTGAAGAGATGACTTTTCTTCAACGTAGAATTAATTTTTCCATCAAAGGCAACAGCTCTTTCATGAGCTCGTCTATGTATTATATTGACCGATGAAAGAGCTGTCATATTTGATGAAAAAATCAATTCCATCTTATGCTGAAGAGAAGTGTTATCTCCGACAAGAAGAAGAAAGCGTATTTTCCAAGTTCGGCAATAAACGGACTAAAATAATAGAATACTCAAGATCTGACGTTTCTTGTATATGTATGTCTTCTTAATTATCTTTCTGATCTGTAAATTTGATTCGAACTTCATCTGATGTGAACTGCTAGAAATCCAAGCGATGGTGGCGACGCCCTACTGCAATTTATCTATCTGCCACCGAACAACGATGGAGAATTTGGTGGAGACGATATCGTCATATTCATAAGAAACCGCCATCAACACAGCCTCCCCTATCCTTTGATCAATGCCCCGCCGCCGCCCGTGCAGCTCTAACGAACCATGGATCAAGCAACAGTTCTGCCATGGATATTTCCTGGAAATACTTCCCTAAGGAAAGGGGAGGAGCAGCCGTAGGCAGCTGGCCAGAAAACTGGCCTTGATCGCCGTGGAATTTCCTGGAAATACTTTCGTAAGGAAAGGGGAGGAGAACAAGCCCGCAGCCGGCAAAAAAATTGCCTTGATGCCGTGGAATGGAGGTCCGGGAAAATATTACGTCCGAGTTCGTACGACTCCAATGCCGACATGACAAGAACGGCGAAAAAATGAAGAAAACGGCGCTATTTTTTCGTACCAACCAACAAAGGGAATGAGTATATGAGAAATTTAAAATATCTTCATTCGCAAGTCAGATTTTTTTATTTGACCGAAATGAGAGAGCATTCAAACAAGGCTATGAAGAAAGAATGAATGAAATGGCGTTGAGGAAATAATACGATGTCAGAAATAAAATGGATCGGTAATCTTTTAAGGAGTTGTATGTAAATGACAAATATAGTTTGTAATTTATTTATTTAAGTATTTCACCGTTGAGTTCTCCGAGACTTTACATGTGAATCGCTTTGTTTGGGTAATTAATCCACATTCATATTTATTTTTCATGATTTTTGTTGTTCGGAGAAAACATATTCGGTAATCCTTCGTGAGAAAATTGTAGTTTGATTAATTTTTAGTGCTTATTTACATATGTACTGTATCTCTTTCAGTATGTATAATTTTTCCGCTTTTGTTTCACTTTCTAATTTGTCAGATCATGGTAACTAAATCCCAATCAAGAAAATGGTGTCGTGGGAGATTGCACCTCTGCACTGCATTCTCTCATCTCCTGCACTCTCTCTGCACTCCTGTATCTGCTCTATACCTCAGATTCTCTAGACTGCTATACCTTCTATACCTCTATACCTTCTATACCGCTATACTGCACTCATCTCTATACCTTTATTTATACCTTCGTATCTCAGTAATTGCATCCGCTGTAGGTGCTCAACGATTTTGGGTATTTTGTGTCGCATTTCTCGACTAACTGTATTCTATGCTCTCTCAGACTGCTTCATCTCTGCATTCTATTATCTCGGAACTGCGACTCTATATTTTCGCAGATGAATGGTGAATGAGCAATGATGATGAAGTTGTTTTATCTAATGACCCAAATTTGTATCAGTACGGTTGTATAATGAAACCGCTTATGCAGATCATGATTATGCACATCAAACTGCTTCAGTTAGAAAAGACCATACAAGTTATTGGCCAAACTCTAAGAAATTGAAATTGAAAGATTTTCTCGTGCAAAGTGTCGGAAAACATCAATCCAAAACCATATAACAAAATTCAAGAAAACTGATAATGGTGATGTCCACATGATTCGATTCTGTGGATTTGAGGGGAATTGGTCGGTTAAAAATATATAGAGAGCCATAATCATTCATTGGCAAAGACGGTGATCAGATCTTCTCGATCGCATGATCGCATGACGAGAAGGCATGTTTGAAGACGACGAGCGATTAGTAATCGACGCCTCCTATCTAACCGCGGGAAGTTGGTGGTAGAGAATATTGATTCACAAAAGAGATGCTTGTAATTTCATCCTAGAAGAGCGAAGGTCACGGATTGCAAGTGGTGATAGCAACGAATTAATACAAATGCTCAAGGAAAGACAAGCAAATGACGAGATGAGATGTTTCATGATGCGCCTCGATTGCTTGGTGAGTTTTTTTTGGAGCAATGGTATGTCTAGGGTTGAATTTGATTATTTGGGATGTGATAATTTTGATACTACTATCACTCAAATATAATCTTGTCTCTGCCCCACTCGTTGGAGTGAATCATCATTGGCAAAACGCCTTATTCGAGTAGCCTTTTGTCTAAGAGACCATCGAAGTCATTCACATGGTTATTCCGACATTTCTTCTATTGATGGCGTGCATCCTATAACGATATTTACGATCAAGATCGCTATGGCGAGAGCTATCGAGAATGTACTACGATAATGCCATATAGGTTGTGCTAATGGCATATCTCAAAGAAAGCCCCCTCCAAGGTCCATTGCTTTAGTAGTAACAAGAGAGTTCAAGGGCTATTCTATGCATGCAAAGCAAATGTGACGAGGATGAGTTTGAAGATGCTTCCGCCATGCTAGAGGAGGGCAATTTGCATGATCATGCTTGGCTATCTAAACTTTACAAAATTAGTGTAAATGGTCCACGATTCAACAAAGATAAATTTTGTATGGGCATCTTGTCAACTCAGAATGAGGCCACAAATACATCATGGTATTTCAAGCCAACAAGTTCGAATGATTGTTTCTTGGGATTGGAGAAGGTGATGGAAACATGGCTAAAATGAACATGATGAAGACTTCAAGTGTATCCAAGAATTGTTCCTCTGCAGAGTAGTCCAATTCTTAAGCAAGTCTTTGTTTTATATGAGGAAGCTTTACTCATGTTCAAGAAGAATTCGCATGGAGTTGGGGATTATCACATCGCGTCGATGATAGGCCCATGGAGTACTTGGTGAGGAACTTAGAAGAAGAATGCATCCAAAACCCGGATTGTCCACTTTGATGTATCTACTATGGATATTTAAGGCTTTAAATTTGAAATGATGGGCATATTTGGCACACGCATTAGAGTTCTTAGCTAATGATGTGTACGATTCCTGAGCAAGTACCTCCTCATGCGGTGGTCTACCGAGCAAAGAGGGACATCTACATCGATGGTTCATAAGGTTAGTACATGTGGAGAGCGAGATGGAACGGCATTATTTTCGTGAACCATATCAAATTATCTCCAAGTGGTAATAAGATTGTCGAGATTACATGCTTGCATCTCTTGCAATTATCTCGATGAAGTGGACTCATAATAAGTGAGAATTCTCCACCGCTTGATAGATCGCTTAAGAGGAAGAAGGCACCACATCATCGCTAAGATAAGGACGTTTGAAGGATCCAATCAAGAGACGCCCAAAGGGTGTTTCCAACGAAGGCTCGCTTATTGGGAGAAATCCAAAAATCCACAAGTACTTATCCTACTTGCCTCGATGTTGCTATTTATAGTTCTGTAAATATTTAATTCATTATATTTTCTTATCTTAGAAACAAAAGTGAAGTCCGAGAGTGTCAGAGAACGGATGCGCCACCGCAGCCCACTGCTATGCCCCTGCTTTTCACAAGTAAGCCTAGAATATTTCACATTGACGCCATCAAACATTCATCCATTACTAAGATGTTGTACCATTACTAATGTTGTCCAGTGAATTCGACCTCATCAATCAACCAATATGTCAAGGGTACACTAAGTTGATGGATATTACAAGACGGCATTTTGATGCATGATATTATCCAAGAAGGCATTTTTTAATTTCATTTTCTCGTTTTAGTCATAATGCTTGTATTTTTTTTCTGCTCATTTCATAACTGAAACTGCAACTACAATAAAAGTTACTTAAAATTTTATTTTTGAAAGATATTCATTTGCATTATTGTCATCTTAATTGGACCATCTAAACCGTGTTTCTATTTTATGTTTTAGTTATGAAAACTATGTATGTTATGAAACAAATATAAGCTTTAATAGATATGTTTTTTTTATTTTTTATTTTTTTTTAAAATTAAATTTATAATAATAGATATTTGTTTAATCTTAAAAATATATTTTTTATACTAAGTTCTGACATAACATGTTTCTAAATTTTAATTAGAGAGTGTGCATTGGATTTGTTTTATCTCTGACGAGGATTTAAGAATTAAAATTCGAAAATTAATTTTTGATTTTAATAATACAAATTTAGAAAAAATTAAATGATGATTAGTAAATGAGAAATTAAAAATAGGTAATTATTTTTATTTATTAATATTGATATTTTGGTTTTTGATTTAATTAAAATAGGTAATTAAAATTTGCTTAAAAGCGATTCTAACTCTTTTTTAAGTTAAAAATTCAAATTATTTAATATTAACATTGAATTAAATAAATCATATGTTCACGTAGGAATAACTGTTGATGAAATCACGTGAAAATACGACCGCTCTAGCTCTGGCACGTGGAGCATCTTCTTTTCTTTTTTATCTTACCATTTTTTTTGTTTTAAAATAATCAATAAATAAAAATACTATATATATATATATATACTTTATGTTACAATGTATATTAAGTAAACAAAAACAGAGAAATTAAGTAATCTCAGTTGTATTTTATGGACTATTTGGCATCAGTTGTATTTTATTTATTCTATTTATTATTATTATTTTGTTTTATTTATGTTCTGATTTGAAAAATATATTTTATAGTGATAATTATTTTAAAAATATTAAAAGAAATATAGTGTTTTAAAAAAATAAATATATGAAATATATAGAGTACAGGAAGTGCAGGAGAATTATGCAGGGAGTGCAGGTGCAGGAGGGAGAGGAGATGCAGAGGAATTACAGAGGTACATAGATGCAAGATACGAAATCTCCTAAAATTCACAGAGCGCACCTCATTGCTTGATTGGGATTTAGTTACCATGATCGAACAACAGCTCTGAGAAAGTGAAGCAAAACGCAGAGAGTACAAATACCAAAATCTCCTAAAATTTGACGCGACCACCTTGGTTGGGATTTAATTACCATGATCACAACAACCGCTCTGAAAGTGAAACAAAACATGCAGAGTAGAAATACGATCTCTTAAAATTAGTCGAGCTACCTTATTGCTTGGTTGGGATTTAGTTACCATGATCGAACAACCAGCTGAAAGTGAAACAAAACTGAAAAATCGTCTATTCTCAGCCTCAAAATGCAAATGAACATGCCTAAACGAATGTCTAGAGAACAAGGAATTATCCTACCAGAAATAACGAATGAATTATCCTACCTAGAATGTCTGGCAGAGACAACTCAAGCATCCAAATTTTATTTAAGTGTTTTTTGAGGCCAAGCAAAAATCGCATAAACAAAGTCGACCTAAATCTATTCATCTTTTGTCCAGTCACGGTTGAGCGTTAATTGCGGGCTTGATAAATTACCATGTATTTGCAAATGAACATGCCGATCGACTTGTTGGGTGGGCAGCAACCGCTCACCGTTTCAAGCGCCATTTCTTGGGTTCTTGTCAAAATAATGGCGATATCTGAGCAGAATTTAATCTGCAGGAAGATGGATAAGGTATTAGTTAGATCCTCGGAGAACCCGCAGAAGAGTGCATACCATTTCGTGAGAATGGCTTTATGTGTCGGTTTTGGCAATGAGTGGTAAAATGACCACGCAAGCTTGATATTATCGACAAGTGTCGGTCTTGATTATGGATAGCGGGAGTAAAGCTTCGACTTGGATGCACTTGTCTGCTGGTGACATCTTTGGATATACATCTTACTTTCTTTTAGCAAGCCGTCTGCACTTATAATTCTAGGGATGCAAGGTAACATCTATAAGTCACAGCAGACATACATGAATATCAAGAATGAATTTCATAACCGCATATTAACAGCATAATGGATTGCAAGCACCTTACAGAGGTACAGAGGTACATGGGTACAAAGGTACGAAGATGCAATTCATTTCTCTGAGAACACATCCAAGCGGCAAAATCTCAAGAAAGTATAGAGATGCAGTTGGGGTTGGAGAGTACATTTACAAGCATCAAAATTAGCTTCCAAACAACCTCTAATCTACTTCCATAGAAAAGCAGTAAACATTGTCTCAAAAACCAGGCTGAACAATCAAGAAAAAAGCCCAAAATGGTCTACAATATCGGGGAGGTGCAGTGCAGAGTGCAGTGCAGAGAGTGCAGGGAATGCAGTGCATTCATTTTCTCCACAGAACACACCCAAGCAAAACACAACTTCCAGGTTATTCATAGCAGTTCTAGCCATAGTATGCCCTAAGCGGGAACAAATGGGTGAAAAAATACAAAATCTCGAGAAAGTAGTATAGAGTGCAGTGCAGGGGTTGAGAGAGTACATTTGTAAACAAGCATCAAATTAGCTTCCAAACAACCTCTAATCTACTTCCAGGAAAAGCGGTAAACATTGTCTCAAAACCAGAGAACAATCAAGAAAAATAGCCCAAAATATCTCCCAATATCGGAGGAGGTGGAGTGCAGTGCAGTGAGGAATGCAGTGCAATTCATTTCTCCAGAACACACCCCGGCAAAACACAACTTCCAGGTTATTCATAATGGATCTAGCCATAGTATGCCCTCCGGAACAAATGGAATGAAAAAATACAAAATCTCAAGAAAGTATAGAATGCAGAGTGCAGAGGGTTGGAGAGTACATTTGCAAACAAGCATCAAAATTAGCTTCAAACAACCTAATCTACTTCCACGAAGCGATAAACATTGTCTCAAAAACCGGACGAACAATCAAGAAAAATAGCCCAAAATCATCTCCCAATATCGGGAGAGTGCAGGAGGTGCAGGCGAGTGCAGGATGTGATTCATTTTCTCCACGAACACACCCAAGCGAAAACACAACTTCCAGTTATTCATAGCAGTCTAGCCATAGTATGCCCTCAAGCGGAACAAATGGGTGAAAAAATGCAAAATCTCAAGAAAGTATAGAATGCTGAGGTATGAGGTTGGAGAGTGCATTTGCAAACAAGCATCAAAATTAGCTTCCAAACAACCTCTAATCTACTTCCCAATAAACATTGTCTCAAAAAAAACCGGACTAAACAATCAAGAAAAATAGCCCAAAATCATCTCCAATATCGAGGTGCAGGAGATGCAGTGCAGTCTGAGAAGGTGCAATTCATTTTCTCCTGAGAACACACCCAAATAGGCAAAACACAACTTCCAGGTTATTCATAGCAGTTCTAGCCATAGTATGCCCTCAAGCGGGGAACAAATGGGTGAAAAAATGCAAAATCTCAAGAAAGTATAGTCTGAGAGTGAGGGGTTGAGAGTGCATTTGCAAACAACATCAAAATTAGCTTCCAAACAACCTCTAATCTACTTCCAGCGAGCGTAAACATTGTCTCAAAACCGAAACAATCAAGAAAAATAGCCCAAAATCATCTCAATATCGGAGAGGAAGTGCAGAGGTGCAGAGGTGAGTGCAGTGCATGATTCATTTCTCTACGAACATGGCAAAACCAACTTCCAGGTTATTCATAGCAGTTAGCCATAGTATGCCCTCAAGCGGGAAAAATGGGTGAAAAATGCAAAATCTCAAGAAAGTATAGGCAGTGCTTGTTGGGTTTGAGGCAGTACAGTAGAACAATCAATAAAAGCCAAAATCGTCTAATATCGAGGGAATTACAGTACAGAGTACAGGAGAGTGCAAGAGGGTAGCCATATAAAATCAAAGGGGCGCCATAAATAAACACAGAAACACATCTTGATGGATTGTAATGGACAAAGGCAACCTATAATCTTTCAAGTTGTCGTATGGAAAATCTCGTAACCAACCGAATACCTTAGTTTGAAATTAGCCAGATGATTGAGCGATGGAGGTGGGCCAAACGTGAGCTCAATTCTCTTCGTCCGCCACATGAGTATTACGAAAGAATACGACGGCAGATATTTTGTTCCCGAGGTTTAGGCAGGTAAATCGGGTTGCCGGTCGGGTTGGAAGCTAAACCATGAAAAATAGCGATTCGTCTTCGCCGTCATTTTTTTTTAACGTGCAGCGTCATCATCGATTGGAGTCCAGCGTAAAGCTACGTCAGACTCGGACGTAATATTTTCCGATCCTCCCGGGATATATATATATATATATATATATATATATATATATATATGGGTTTTATTTTACTTTGTGAACCGTACCTACTATGGAGAGGAGGTTGTGAGATGGGAGGTTTACAATGTTAATTTATTTTCCACCGCACGTTAACTAAATGGTTGTCATTCTTTTCAAATATCTCAATAAAATAAAAAAAATATAAGAAAAAGAAGATGAAGCATTTAAAAATTTAAAAATATTTCAAACCTTTGATATATTCTTGCATGGTTGAGTTCAAGCTGTATTATTATTATTATTATTATTATTATTATTATTATTATTATTATTATTATTATTATTATGCAAAGTTTCCTCAATTAAAAGCATTCTTTATGATCCCACAATTTACTTAAAACTTTTTTTTTTATTAAAGAGAGCTTCTATATGGGGGTAGGGGAGGGCACCTATTAGTGTGCTAAGTGGTGCGTATACGCATAAACATTTTAATTAATAATTTATTTATTATATTAAAAATATTTAACAAAAATTTTAGAAAATTTTAATAAGAAATTTATTTTTAGTATTTTTTATTTAAAAATTACAACAATCTTATAAATTCTTAAAAAACTAAAATTTTTTAAATTTCCCTAACATCTCTTAAAGTATAAAAGGGGAAAATCATGATCTTGTGACAGACAGGCATATATGATACGACGAGGACAAGACGTATTATTAAAAATATATGACACATGTGCGTGTTAGACACGACATTATAAATTTTATATCTTAATAATTATGAATAATATTTCTAATCTAAATAAAATAAACAAAGTATTAAAAGCAAAAAAAATGATAATACATTCAAGTCTAATATGAAGTTTTAAAAGTTAAAAAAATATTAAGAGAAAGAGTGACGAGAAATGTGGAGGTATTGAATTTCAACACCGATAGTGACAGTGAAAGCACCGGTAACGATAAATTGATATTCTATGATCATACAACTATACACACACCTTGCAAAGAATATGTGAGTAGAAGACTTGGACAGAAGAGTTGTGCGATGTTCACATCCACTGGGCACAAGTTATAAGTTAATAAATAAGTTATAAATTTATAATTTATATTTGAAATAGTTTTATTTTAGCGACACATGTGTCGATTTTTTTTAATTATTATTTATTTGGACACACTAGAGATATATATGACACGTGTCAGAGGCATGTCGGATTAGTGTTGGTGTCTGATATGTGTAGACCTATTATATTTATAAAAGTGTCGATTAAATGTATGGAGAATGATTTTCTCTCATCTCAATCTATTCTTTTGAAGGTCAAATTTTTTATTGAATGAGAACATTCACTCTTATATATAGGTGATATGTAATTCTTCCATCATATGCACTTATACTCCTCTAAATAAATTTAATATCATCTGTATAGGTTCTATGCAACCCCATTTGCAAGCTCTAGTTCTCTATATAAAGGTGCGATACTATCTTGAATAGGCAATATACAACCTCCTTCATTGATTTCAATCCTTCTTCATATAGAGATGTTATATTATCCTAAATATGCAATACGCAACACCCTTTCCAAACTCTAGTGCTCCTTCACTGAGAGCATTCTTTATGCCTTTTATGGCTTTGCCTCTGACAAGAGCATTATTTTTAGTGAAAATTATAAACTTTTATATGCCTTTTAAAGTTTTTTATCTTTTGAGATTTTTATATAAATATATTTTGAGGCTTTCATTTACTAAATTTTTTCCTATAAGGATGGTATAAGTTTAATAAAAGTAAAAGATTAATATAGAATTGAACTATCTCTTACATTAGTGTCGAGTAAAAAAGTTCTAGTTAAACACCTCCAAGAAAAACACCCCAAAGTAACTTTACATCATCTCATGAAATTTGATGTGCATTACAAGAGAACTAAAAAGAATCTTAAGAGTTTCTCCCTTATGTTGACAAAATTTTATAAAGATAGGAGTCTTTAATAATCATTTGGTTTGCAATAAATTGCTTTATAAAAAGTTTGGTGAGTTTATTAAAGTAAGGCTAATTTCCTTTGAAAGAGAGTAGAAATAAGTGCAAGCTGACTCTTAAGAATAGTAGAAAAATACTTGACAAAGAAGCAGATCAGGAGATTGTTGAATGTGTATAATACTTCTATATTGATCAAAATATTCATAAAGATTAGTTGACCCTCATAGGAGTTCATGATCAAAAGCTTGAATTCCATCAAAATGGGGTGTTGAAGGATTGGTTCAACAAGAGGTGAGAATTCTTGAAAGTTATGATATGATGGAAGATGATTTATATCTCTTATGTATAATTGTTCTTGTATTAAACATCATAATTCATTACATATAACATGAATGGGGTGGTCAGCAAAGCAAGGTTGGTCCAAGTTTCTAATAATTATTGGTATATTTTGAGCTAGTTGGTCCAGGGCGATGAATAGATAAAATTGTTAGTGTTTGGAGATCAACATAATGTTTTTCATTGGGGGAACTCCAACATGATGGTGGAGATTCCCCATATGGGTATTCTTATGTTCAATTCTTTGATCTGGTAGTTCATTCTTCGGGAGATGAGTTCTCTCATAATGCACCAATGCTAGCCACAAGTATCGTACATAAGATGGAAAATCTCATTCTGAAACTTTATTTTCTACAAATATGGTCTTGCATAAATGGAATTGATATACCCTCACTAATCAGGTAGCCACAATCGGGGAGGAAAGAGCCAGAAAGTTAGTGTGCTTGGTTTAAAGATTGATCTCATTAGTGATGAGTGCTAGAGTGGAAGGCTTTGTTATTATGGCATGGTGAGATTTCTTCTCATATATGACACCAATCTATTTCATGCTAGAAAATTTTCAGTGGTAGGTACGGTTCACAAAGTAAATATAGAACTTAGAGTTATATATATATATATATATATATATATATATATATATATATATATATATATATATATATATATATATATATATATATATATATATATATATATATATATATAGACTTGTGAAGAAAGCTAGAAGCCAATTAACGTTGGTAGCCCTTGTTAACCTCCACCAACACATGTTATAGTTCGTTTATTTTCTTAGGCTATTATTACCTAGATTCTCTATTTTGATAATCTTTTATTTCATAATTTAGAAGAAGAATGAAATCATGTAACTCAAATCATATAGTGGATTGTATTTGCTTGACAAGACCTAGTGACTTTTTTACTATATTTTAACTAATAAATATTTCGGCATATAATTTTATTGATGTATCGTAGAATATAATAATGTAATTAACACTAATTATTATCAACAATAAATTTAATTAAAGAAAACATAAAGTTTTAATTTACTTGTTTATTGAATTTTGAGAGATTTAAATAATAATAATAATAATAATAATAATAATAATAATAATAATAATAATAATAATAATAATAATAATAATAATAATAATAATACTTAATGAGAAATCTATGAATACTACCAACCTCACATAATTCATATATATTTACATATCAAATATCTAATTTTTTTAATATCATCTAAATTTTTAATATGATATCAAAAATAATATTATCATTAAATTTTTAAATGCTATATTTATAAGTATTTAAATTTAGATGGTAGAGATATATATATTATTTATGTAATAACAATACCCAGCAAGACATTGTAAAAAAAATATTAAATAAGATGCACCTAGCTAGGTACTTGGCTAACTACGTTTGATGCATTAATTCTCTTATATATATATATATATATATATATATATATATATATATATATATATATATATATATATATATATATAATTTAATATAAATTAGCTAACTACGTTTGATGCATATATTTGACATTTAATCGCTAAAATGGTCCAAAAAATTGTTTATAACATAATATATTTTATTTCTTTTATTAAATATAAAGTTATTATAATTTTATTTTATTTTATTAAAATATTTGAATAGAATGACAACCATTTAATTAACATGCGTTAAAAATAAACCAACTATTGTCACGGGCGGAACCAACCTTTATTTTGAGGGTGGGCAAAAGTAATTTAAAAAAAGGTGAATTTAACAATGAATAACTCAAAAGAAAGAATTGTATTACATTATCATCAATCTAATAAAAAATCTTTACAAACTTCTTAATCTATTTTGCATTGTTTGATAATATTATATGATAGCTTCATTGGGAATCGATTCAAATACTTCTTTCTTAATATAAAGTATAAGGCAATCATTGAGCCAATCATCACTCATTCATTCTGTCGATGTTTAACAATCTTCATTGCAAAATGCTCTCTCCACTTGTGGTATTGGTAAAGTTAGTGCCAAAATAATAAGCCTATAAATTAAAGGATACACATCCTTCTTTGTGACAATTTGTTTGGATCAGAATCATTTAAAGATGAGAAATCATCACTACACATTGATAATATAAGTGGAAAGCAGATGTTCAAGGGCCACAAGCTCAACTGCACAAAAATCTTTAGGATATAACTCAGCGAATAAGTTTTTCCTTATCAAAAGCAAAGAATGAATCACTTGGGTTTAAGCATGCCACACAAAGAAGTAACTCTGTGCTTGCTTCAGAAAAATGATTATTCAGTTCTTGAAGTTGCATATCAATTACAATGTAGAATAACTCAATGCAATAGTGATGCAAATTTATCATTTCTTCACCTCCTCGTATAGCTCGTCGATGAGTTTTAAAGGTAGAATTCATATATGGAATATCAATCTCAAAAACATTACAAAAAAGTGACACTTCATGTAATAATGAATCCCATCCACTATTTCTCATTATCATGTCGTTGCTTGATATACGCTAATTTCATTGCATTTTCAATATCTTGGTCTTTTCTTTAGAGATTGTGATAATTCATTTGTAATACCTAAAATATCAATCATCAAATGCATAGTGAATACAAAATCAAAAGACTCCATTACTTGATTAAAACATCTTGATTGATGATCATGTACTCCATCCTCTTTTACTATCTCAAGCACAGATGCATACATTATCATAAGACTAATTAAACTATAAAAATATGAACTCCAACGAGTGTCACCAGCTCGTTGTAGGTTAGTTTATTGATTCAAACCACGTCCACTACTTAAATCCCTATTTTGAGATGTAAAATAATCTTTTCATGTTGAATAGTTTTTAAAATGTCACTTCTCTTACAAGAACTTCCAATTGTGTTTAAAATTCTTGAAGTGAACTCAAAAAGATGCTTCACTTGCCAATATTTTTTTGCTATAGCCATTAAACATAATTGAAGCTGATGGGCAAAACAATGAATATAAAATGCCCGAGGAATATCATTAAGAATGAGTGCCTTCAAACCATTGAATTCACCTAGCATATTGGATGCCCCATCATAGCCTTGACCTCGTATCCTATGTAAGCTTAATGATTGTTTAGCCAGTATAGCTTCAAGTGTTGTCTTAAGAGCAATTGCACTTGTTGAAGAAACATATTTAATGATAATAAATCTTTCAATAACTTGACCTTTTTATCAATATATCTCACAGGGATAGCTAATTGTTCCTTTGTTGATACATCACGAGATTCATCCACAATAATAGAAAAGTAAGAATCACCGATATCTTTGATGATAGAAGTTAAAGTCTCAGATGATGCAACTTGACAAAGTTATTTTTGTACCTTTGGTGAAGTCAATTGTAATTTTGTACTAGTATTTTCAAATGTAACCTTTTTAATTTATTCATTATGATTTGCAAGAAAATGAAATAATTGTAAATAATTTTCTTGGTTAATTGAATTAGAAGATTCATCGTGACCACGAAATGGTGATCTTTGTCGCAAAAGAAATCTAACACAATCAACTGCTGCTGTCAACATTATCCTATACTCTTTTTTGTTTCTCTCATCTTTAGTTAACCACATAGTAGGGACACTTTGTGTTTGAGGCTTCATTAGATCTTCACACTTTTGTCTTGCCCTATTATGAGTATTATTGTGTTCACCAATTTCTTTTCCAATTTTTAAATCCTTCTCTAATAAATGAATCTCCACCTCCTTGATTTATAGTAACTTGTTCTTGAGGCTTAAATAAATAATAATATAAACAATATGTATCTTTTGTATGCTATATTCTAACCAATATGGATATTTCTCAACCACTTTGAATTAAATCTACGTGCATACTTTATCATTGTTTAAGGAAAATAATAACTTTTGGGTTGATGTGACCTTTTACCAAATATGCTTTCATGTATTCTATCTCGTTAATATTAACTCAATATGAAAGTCGAGGATCGGTAGAAGATTATCGATATCAAGATCAACTCGTTCTTGTCTCTTTAAATAACGATCCATTTAGGAAATCCTAAATATGATAGTAGAATGCAAATAAAAATAAATCAATAAATAATTGTACACTTTCAACCTTTTCAAAAAAAAATCATAATATCTCAAGAATAACGGCACACCTTCAGCCTTTTTAAAATAAAATTAAACCAATAATATTTTAAAAAAGGCACACCTTAGGCATTTTTAAAATAAAATTAAACCAATAATATTTTTAAAAAAAGGCACACCTTCGGCCTTTTTAAAAATAAAAATGCTATTCACATACCTTAATTGATTGTGAAGAATGTTGCACTGAAGAATATTATTGAATAGCCTAATCCTTTAATATCACCTATATAAAGCATATAATTAATGGTTAATACATGTGATAAAAATATAACTTTGAATGCCTAATCTAATGTTTGTCATGGGCAGCAATTAACTTGAAAATCCTCTAGAACATAAATCTTTGGAAGAAGAAAATTTTGAATATCACCTCATGTCATTATAGAAAATTAATATATTATACTTGATTTATAAGATTGATTTTATCAAACATGAAATAAAGATATTCACACAATAATAACATGAGGTGATATACTAAAGCAATACTTAGAGATAAAAAATGACTTGTTAAATGCAATGATTAAAATTACTCAATAACTTTACCATAAGGAATGATTGAACCAAGTATAACACCATATGAATATAAAAGATAATACTAAAATATTAAAATAAATATTACTCTAAAGTTGTTCCCAAGAGATTTTAAGGATGAACACTTTTTTTTTATTCTTGAATATGAAAAATACTTTTAAAGTTCAAAAATATTCACTTATTTTGATATGCATTATAAGTGAAATCATAATCATTGAGTACAATATTTTAGTATAAATAGAAAGATCAATAGAGAGTTCATCATTGGAGAGCTCAAACGATTTGCCGGCTTGGATTGTGCAAATTTGAAATGTGACTAATCATTCAATAGCTAATTCAATATACCTAACAAATTAGGTTAGTGGAGAGACTTGTAAAGAATTAATAGAGGTTAGCGAGGCCGGTTAAACTTATTAAAGATCGTTAATAAATAGAATCCTAGGAGGCCTACAAACCCTAACAAAGGATCAAAAACTATCGACTCAACCAATAAAAAATATTTTAAGCAACACTACTTGTAAAATACTTATAAATATAATTTGGATCTAGGAGGTAACGATGATATTTTGGTCAAGCTTAACATTCCTATGTAATTTGAATCTCATCCCACTACATACCTCAATAAAAAGGGAATGGGCAATGTCTTAGGCCAAACCTACCAAGCCAAGAAAACAACAAATATGTGCATTGCAAAAAAGAAAGGATATTCGATGAAAACAATGAAAAGCAGGGCAAAATTGCGGAAATACCGTGGTCATGGAGCGGCTTACCTAGTGAAGAAATGGAGTAGAGTCCCTCTGGCTACCAGCATAAATACACAAAAGGGACGATTGACCAACTTGGTCGTCTAGTCTCCAACAATCCGGCCACGCTGGCCTCTTAAATCGACCACTTTCTCGGTCGGTCGATGCCTCGATGGGATGGATGCCGCAGAAGGAACTCCAAATTCGTGGAGATGCGTTACGATTTGAGAGAGAGGCCAATGAAGGGAGTTGCGATTGCTAGAGGGAGGGAGTTCGATGCGAGAGGCAAGAGAAGAGTTGCTGCGATTGCGAATGTGTGCAAGGTGGCTGTCCAAAAAAGACTTCACGGCTTTGTTTGAGAGTATTAGGGCAGATGGGCAAAATTATCATTTTGTCCACCTTATAATAAAATTGAGGGTCAGATAAACGTGGGTCCGCCCATGAACACTGTCAACCTCCTCACCATGGTAGGTATGGTTCACAAACTAAATATAGAACTTAGAATTTCATATATATATATATATATATATATATATATATATATATATATATATATATATATATATATATATATATATATATATATATATATACATACATATATCCCGCGGAGGACCACTCCATTCCACGGCGATCGAAGCCAGCTTTTTGGCCGCGCTCCTCCCCTTTCCTTAGGGAAGTGTTACCATGAAATATCCATGGCAGAACTATTGCTTGATCATGGTTCATTAGAGCTGCTCGGCCGGCGGGGTGGGGTCAGTGATCAAAGGCTAGGGGAGGCTGTGTTGATGGTGGTTTCTTATTAATATGATGATATCATCTCCACCAATTTCTCCATTGTTGTTCGATCGCTGAAAGATAATTTGGAAGTCGGGTGTTGTTGCCTCCATCGCTTTGATTTCTAGCAATTCACATCACATGAAGTTCGGAACAAATTTATAGTGCATAAAAATAATTAAGAAGACATGCATATACAAGAAACTTCAAATCTTGAGTATTCTCTTATTTTAGTCCATTTATTGCTGAACTTAGAAAATAGGCTTCTTCTTCTCTTCTAATTGGAGATAGAACTTCTCTCCAGTATAAAATCGAGTTGATTTTTTCATCAAAGATGACAACTCTTTCATCAGTCAATACAATACATTGAAGAGCTCATGGAAGAGCTATCACCTTCGATGGAAAAATCAACTCCATCTACACTGAAGGAAAGTCATCTTTCGAACAAGAAGAAGTATATTCTCTAAGTTAAACAATAATTGGGCAAAAAATAAGAGAATACATACGATTTCAGTTTCTCATTAACAATTCTTATAGATGTCTTCTTAATTATATTTCTAGTCCATTTGTTTTGAACTTAATTTAATTTTAATGATGATGATTGATCGATGATGAATTCAGAGAAGTTTATCCTCTTCTTCTACTCTGATGTCTTCTTCGATGGATTTTTTCTGTCTCATCATATTTGTCTTCATTAGTGTCGAAATACTTTTTAGATAATAATTTTTATTATGTAATGTGGCATTTTTTTTAATGATCATGATTCTATTTATCCAATCTTAGGATCTAATATTTGTTTGTTTAGAATTGTATTTATTCAAGTTTCTAATTATTCATTATACAATTATTATTATTATTATTATAAAATATATTTTAATTAGAATTTAAATATAAATTAAATAAAAAATAAAATAATCTCAAATGATCTTTTATTCTTTCGTTTAAGACCTCATTTGATTCCATGTTTAGAGTACATTACATTTTTAAAATATTATTAATAAATTTTAAAATCTATTTGATTTTTCTATATTTTTTTAAAACATCAATTTTCTCTCTTTTTAAAAGAGCGTTCACAAATACCACTTTAAAACAGCTATATATATATATATATATATATATATACACACACACACTTCCAGGTGCAAATGTGCAATACCATACATGAACAGAACTATTTATGCAAGAAAACAAAGTATATTTATGCTGTTAATAGTTCTTATAGTCTTTCAGCAGAGTTCCATATGCAATAAGACTTAAAGCAGAATCTGCATTTTAAAAATATCTCATTAGTTAGGACTTTAAGAGGAGTCATGGGGGAGAATCTTGCTTGAAGGGATATCTTGTCTTCTCTCCACATAAGCTGAAGGGAACCATCCTGTCTTGCCCTTAAACTCACCTTCAGGCCATCCAGATTGATCCACCTGCATCTCAATCCACTAAGTCAAATCAACTACATTATAAATTTATATATATAGTCATTTCTACTACATTAGGATTGAAATTCAAAATGAGAACACCACATGACCAGCGATTCCAATGATCTCATTGTTCAAACATAAGTATACTTTCAGCTTTTTCTCCCACAATGACTCCACATACATATGTATAGGTGAATCCTCGATAAATGGTGATCTTTTGTTCTAAATTGAAGATTCAAAGTCATTGATTGAACTTTTGTCGAATAATCATTGAATAGTAGGTTAGAATAAAGACCATTTGTTGTTGATCATTATTCGGCATGAGATCCCTCATCCCTCCATTAATCCTTTAGTCTAGAAATAGGTAGTGCTATTCGATAATTGTGGGATCCGAAAATTCACCACCTACCTCTCATGATGAAGAGAGTGATTTAAGTGCTGGTGAAATTTTCAAAAGGCGATGAATAGTAGATAAGACACTACTAGATTTCACACTCATTTTGTGAGGACTTTAGATCACGGTTCCAAGTTTCCATGGCGCACTATAGTTAATTATCCCTCCCAATCTTGAGAGAAACGATTAAGGTTATGAATGCTAAATAATGAGTGTATAATAGTGAGTGGAGTTTAGAATATTATGAGATTTATTATTTAATTTAAATCTTTTGGTTGGGGGAACGATGATGCGGGATCTAGATCCATGGTTTGTCATGCAGCATCATTCCTAGTCCTTTTAGTTAAAGGAGGTAATTCCCGACCAAGATCCTTATCCGGTGTCCTTAGACCTAGGGTGGGTTTGTCAAATGGGACAAATATAAGTCAACCTTAGCTAACATAGGATTATTTGCCCAATCAAACACATTCTCTAATTCACTCAAGAGCAAAGTCGTTAGGAACATACGGGCTGCGGCCGTGACCGTAATTTAGTAATGTCATTTTGTGACAAGCCACCCATTCAGAGGGATCTAGTCGTAACCGCCATTTATGTTGTGTCATTTTGTGGCAAAATTATGTGGACAACAGACGTCACTTTACTTAAGATTATTTGAGTGTAAAAATAGTTATGCATTTGATTTGACATTGGCTCTTTATGAGCAAAAATCTTCTTAATTTATTACTCTCGACAAACGGTTGCGGAGAGGTGGATGTTTTAACTTTAAATTTAAATAAATAATTTCATTTAAATTTTTTATTTGAATATTTGATAATTTTATTATTAATTTAGATTTAAACATGTAATGATTAATCATTTAGAACTTTAATAATGATCACCTTTCTTGATCATATGACTATTATTAGCAGATAAACCTTGTCAACTCCACATATTTTTCTGTAGAGGATCGGGTCTAAATTCATTGTTTCAAGAATTATAGCCCTTCAAATCTTTGTCAACTCTAGTTCTACATGAGGATCGGGTTTGAGACTTTTCTTGAAATCTTGAACTTAAGAAGCTAATAAATTTATTTTTTTAATTATATGACACAATTAGCTTCTCAGATTTAATCATTGAAATTTTATAATATTATAATCAAATTTTTAGATTTTATTTGACTCACTAAGACCAAACCGGGGTGTAGATATCTATTCATTCATTTTGCATATGACTTGCATATCTTTTTAGATATTTGATCTAATGAATAACACTTCAACATACATATACATTCTTTTAAAATATTATATATTTAGATGCCTAAGTTGAAGTAGTTTTATTTGAAATGAAAGACATGTTGAGCATAAGTTTTGATAAGAATTTTTAGGTTTTGTTAACGGACGTTCTAAGACCAAACCAGAATTGTAGTTATCTATTTTTTTACATATGATTCTCATATTCTTCTAGATGTAATGAATCTTGAAATATACAAGTATCTACTTGAAGATTGTATGGACATTAAGATGTCTAAGTTGAATGTTTGAAATGACATATGTGTCATATCTAAGTTTTGATACCTAAAAGAAATCATGAATCAAGTGTAAATCTATTTTATAAAACATAAGAGCTTTGATTCATATAAATACTTGTCATAAAACAAGTGAAGATCTGTTCTTGTAAAAATATGTGTTCAATATTCTCAAATACTTTTTGCAAACTAAATGAACATTTGTTCTAAATGACCAAGGATGTATCTATACTGAAGTATATAAAAATGTTTGTTTGTAAATCAAGCGGGCATTTGTTCTGAATGATGTAGATTTACACCTTTTTCAGTTTGTTATGAATCAAACATCTCCATCTTTATAGGATATACATTTAGCATTTCAAAACACTTACTAAACATCAAGTGTGGTATCCTTAAGGGAATCTCTAATAAAGATTTGGTGAGAGGTTATGAATCAAGCATAGATCTGTGTGCCATTCATTATAGTATGAGACAAATGTAGATTTGTCTCATTCCAATACTTACATATGAAACCAAGTGTTAAAAGTTTTTATATCCCGTCACGCATGTTAAAATTTAGAAGGATAAAGATTAGTTCAAATGTAAACTCGCTTATGAGTTTGGAACCATTAATTCTTTGAATTTGAAAGGGAGCTATAAGTGTAATAGGTATCCATTCCAAAACCTTATAAACTATTCAATCAAACAATGAAGGCCAAAGACTTTCAAATTCCATGCAAATGAAATCTTATTTCTGATTGCACTTCACATATTCATTAGTTTGATGATGATAATGGGAGAGAAGAATGATAGCAATGCTAGTGAAGCTACTCACTTGTTTCCCTCTTTCATTCCCTTTCTTTTAAAATGATAATAAATTAGAATTTAAGCTTCATAAAGCAAACAATTTTGAAGGAGTTTCTCGAATCAAGGAAGCAAGTCATGTCCCACCTTCATACCAAAGCAAGATATATATTTGACTCTAGCTTATGAGTAATATGAACATTCACTAGGTAAATCACAACCTTAATGTTACCAAACAGCAAAATGAAAGCTTTAAAATTGCACAAAATTTCATTTCAAGTTGCATTTTAAATGCTCATTAACTTAAACACAATGCTAACAAAGCCATTCACTTTTCATTTCATCCTCTTCATTTGATCATGATAATCTTATGGAGTTTAGGCCACATAAAATAAATAATCATACCAAGTTTTAGAAACTTAGGAAAATCCAAAATCTTGTCTAACAAGATAATCATTTTCATGATTGCAAATGACCATGCAATGGAAGGACGAAATATAAACAAGGTAATCCTAAACATTGCAACATTTAAGTCATAGCAACATGACAACTTTAGGTTTCATATATGGGCATCTCCATTTTTCTTTTTCAACCTAAAAATTTGAAAATTTATCATACTTTGCTTCATAAGATAGGCCTTCTTACAAGGCCATTTATAGAATTAAGCCTAATGAGCTTTTTTTAATTTAAAAGAAAGAAAGTTAATGGGCTAATTACATCTTTATAAGCCCACTTAAGAAGTTTAGATGGCCCAAGCATGAAGAGAAAAGCCCATGATATTAAAATCCATTTCTTTATTTCATAATATCATTTTATTATTATCTTCTTTAATTTATTTGTCATGCCATCTTTTTTTGTCATGACATGCACTCATAAAGGAGAGGAGGAGTTTTCTTTTCTCTTTTATTATTCATCACCATTTATGGGTGAATTAATGAGAAATAAATCAAATTTTTTAATGAATTTTCCTCTTCACTCCCCAATTTTCCTCTTATTTATTTTTTGTATTTTTTCCTATTTCTTTATTGCATGACAAAACTTGATTGAAAGGAGGACTTCCTTCCCCTCCATTCCTCTCATTTTCCTCACTTCTTTCTTAGATTCATGCTCATTCTATGAGTAATTAAGAGGAGAATGACAAAGGAAATGAAGGAGGGCTAAAAGACTTTTTCATGTGTGCATGACATGATATCGTGAAAAGAAAGGAGGGGAAGAAAGATTTAATGTTATGCACAAATCTATAGAAATTAATGGGATGATATAAATCCCATTTATCCATTTTTGGCCTCATGCTTTTAAACATTTTTTTTCTCATGCAAAAGGGCCTAAATGACATTTATGTAGGAAGAATGCCTAAGATTAAGCTAACATTTAGTATAAATAAGAGAGCATTTCATTTGCATAAGGATTTGCTCTCTATTCTCTTCTTCTCTTTCACTTTCTTAAAGGTGTTATGGACTTAGAAGCATCAAGGAATTTTACATACACTTGGAATCAATCTCACCTTCATCTTTATCATCTTGTGAGTTATGATTCACTTGATACCTCTCGCCCGATTTTTTGCTACCATTACTTTATTTGAATTCTTTATTTTTTTTTACAAAGATATTATTTAGATTTCTCCTTTCTTTTCTTTTCATCTTCTTTTTTTTACTTAATGAACTATGCATGATGTTTTAAAGTTCATAAAAGAATAGAAAAGAAGCTTTCATCCTCTGATGAAAAGAAAGGAATTTTACATTCTACAAAAGTAATTTTTAACTTAAAAAAGGTTTTTTAGCTCATACTAGCTTAAAACATTAGAATAAGGCCAATAAACACAAGTCATGCTCAAATGTAAAACTGAAATTTCACTTTCTTTTGAGCATTTCAAATATGAACAAAAAATAAAATAGTAGATAATGCTTATAAGCAATTTCGCATTATTCCAAGATATGAAAGAGGTAAAGAGTAGAGAAGTTTATTCATGAAACATTTTGCTTTCTTCCTCTTTTTGTTTACTCTATTTTTAGATTGAACAATTGAAGTGGGAAATTTAGTATCATATTAAACATTAGATTGTAATAATATTTGTATACTATAGAATCTAAGGTTTCATTTCAAGTATACCTTATGATAATATAAAGGGAAAGATAATGAATATCCCATGATGAGACTTAGGTAATGTAATATTTTCAATTGCAATACATTTCTTAAGCCAAAGAATCATTTCGGACTTGACCCTTAACTTCCGTTCATCTCACAATAGGGGTAAGTTAAGAAAGTAATTTAACTAATGAAACTATAAGGCAAAAGAAACAAGAAGTTCACATAGAAATGAGTACTCAAGATCAATGTTAAACTCCATGTTATTTGTTGAAATTACTTTGATGCCATTGTTAGCAAAACCAAGGCCTGATTAAATATATCTTTTCTTTTCATAAAGTGAATAGAACATATCCATGTGTAGGTTAAATACTTATATCCAATCTAATGACACATAGATTTGAAAGTCTAGATCTAATCAAGTGATTACTTGCATAACATTAAAATTCAAGTAAGAATCAAGCTAAACATGGTTAGGTGATGTAAATGAACAAACCACTTTCTGATTTTCATTTTTTAACCTTATCCCATAGCTTGGACAAAGACAAAGCAACATAACATAAATAGATATTTGATAACAAAGCAAGGTTTAAACCATGCAACCATAGGATGCCTTATTTTCATCTTCAACCCATTCACATAGCATATAAAGATTGTCATAAAATAGACAAATAGAATATGGTCAAGCATCCATACTAAAATTATAATACATAAATCTTAAATTCTGAACTTAATCAAGTAATCATCCATATGACATCAAGGTTCAAGTAGTAATTAAGTTAAGCATGGATAAGTGATGCAAATGAATAAACCAACTCGTTAATTTTTATCATAACCTCATTCCATAACTTAGACAAGGAAAGCAACATAACATGATTATATGTTTGATAATAAGGCAAGGTTTAAGTTATGTAACACATAGGATGCCTCATTTTCATCTTCAACCCATTCATATATACAAGAAATGATTGTCACAAGATAAGTAAAAATTTGTTTTCAAACAAATAATTTGTACAAAATATTAAGATCCAAGTATGAATCAAGTTAAGCATGGCTACATATTGCAAAAGAATAATCAACCTTGTTGATTTTCGTTTTAACTTTATTTTCTAATTTAGGCAAGGGAAAAGTATCATAGTATGCATGGTTATTTGATAATAAAGTAAGGTTTGAGCCATACAATACATAGGGTACCTCATTTCTATCTCCCACCGCTCATGGCACATAAAGAGGAATATTATCACAACATAAGTAAAATCTGAATTCAAACAAGTAATTGCTACATGACATGAAGTTTCAAGTAATAATCAAGCATGGGTGAATAAATCCATAGATAACACTTGCCTTTCTTCATTCTTCACCAAATTAAGAGAAAGAAAGCAAGCCTCATGATAATGTTTAGGCTAATAAAACTAAAATTTCATTATCAACATGCTTTTATAATTTTAGAACAAGAAAAAGACATATATCAACATAATTTGCAAGATTTTCTTTCTTTCCTCTTTTTTTATTAAAATTTGACCTCCTATCCCCATAGGGGGCTGGTTTGGGAGAAGCATTCCCACCATGCCAAAAGGCATGCATGGTAGTGTGTAAGACCGCGACGATCAAAATTTTGTTTGTCCATCAAGAAAAGTGCATGTGTTTCATAACATTTCTTTGTTCTTTGTAACATTAGCAATGCATACAAGTACTTTTATTATAAAATAATTTCCGCATTGGAACAATGTGAATCTATCACAAACAAATTTTCTTGCCGTTAGCAATGTGAGGAAGCACTTATAGAAAATTTTCTATCATTGGAACAATGTGAGCAGTACCTATCCGCGAAGCACATTTCCCCGTTCGCGTGAGCTATACTTATATAATATTTTTCCACATTAGAACAATGTGAATGAGTATTTATCACAAACATATTCAAAACTTGCATTTGCTTATGTATAGAGATAAAATGCTACTTAAGCCTCTTTGCAATGATAGGATTTTTATCATTACTTCAATTGTATTTCACTTTTAAAAATTTAAATGACAAGCTATAACATAAACTTTTGATCACATGTGGACACCATTCAATCATTCTTACTTTGAACATAAAGTCAACATGAGCCATGTCCAACATGAACAAGTAGTGCAAGAGAAAGAGAACAAACAACCATTCTTCTAAAATGATAACTAAGCAAGATTCAAACCAAGCAAGGAAAACCACCATATTAGCCCTTGACATATTCAAAGATCTAAAATTTCTATTAGTTTTCATAATAGCAAGTAATAAAATGGTTGGAAGAAAGAAAAGCAAAGCCAAAGAAAGATTTCATCTCACTCTTTTCTCTTTTCTCTGTCTCTTTTTTTTTTTTTAAATTGGACAAATCATATAACGATGCCAAATCCAATAGAATAAGCATTCAAATTTTTAAGTTTGGCTAGGAGACACTGTATATCAATGAAGTCAAATGAAAGTAACCCATCATCATTATCAAATGATACAAGAGAGTCAATATCATATCAAGCTCATAACACTTAGAATTTGATTTAATCAAAAGAGATGCTTGCATGAGAATTCATTAGGGATAATGCTTATTACTAACAAGTAGTGTAAAGGAAGCAAGTAACCCTTATCAAAGTTTGATTTAACTAAAGGAAACACTTATATGTCAATAGATTCCATTAGGGTAAGATTTACCATTACCAAATAGAATAAAGGGAGCGCAACACTTACCAAACTTTCATTGAGAAGATATGAAAGATTTCATTTTAAATAGGTGATAATTTGTATAATGGTCAAAACAAGTCCCTTCCCATAGAATAACCAAATACATCAGATTTTAGTAAAGGGGGAGAATAGGAATCTAAATTTTTCCTTTAATTAAACATTTGCTTGCATGATGATAAGCAACCAAGCAATAAAGGGAAGCAAGGGTTAGCCAACATGAATCATCATGGTAACTCAATACATAAAAATTTGCAATCTCTTCCATGATAACAAGATGCTCAAATGCTAAAAGAAAAGACTAAAGCAAAGCTAGGCAACCTTTGGATTTGGTATACATGAAATCTCATTTCAGAATTCACTTTAAGGATTCAACAATTGGATGATGATAGCTATTAGAAAGAAGGTAGGCAATGCTAATAAACCAAAATTATGCTTTCAATCCTCTTTCACAAGATATTGAATTAAACTTAATCTATATGAAATAAACCATTTCATTTAGACTTGGAAAAATCATCAATCATGGTAAACATTTGCATTTGGATTTGACAAATATAGAAAATCTGAAAACAAACTTTGCCCAAAGACTCATCTCCATGTTAATAAACATCCAAATGATGGAAGCAAGATAGGATGGACTTCATGAGGTAAATCAGAAAATTAATATGTTGATCTCACTTTTGGGAGTGAGCTCAACTCCCCCATCATAAATCTAAGACTCTTATAGACACTAAGAGTTTCTCAGTCTTAAGACACTTCTAGTGATTAGATGAACACTTAACATAAGCCTAGAGACTTAGAAGAGTTAGCCATAGGAATAGGTTATGTCTTAGGGATTTAGGAAGACTTGGATGCTATAGCTTTAAACCCAATCCTTCATCCAAATTAAACCTCAAATTCAAATCCAAAATCATAAATCCCATCCCAAATCAAATGATTGAAACCCATGATTGAATTCAAATTCCAAATCCTTTCCAAAGCTCTTTGATTTTATCATATGGACTTAGCCTCAACCAAATTCAAATCGACCCAATTTGATTTTCTCAAATGTCAAATTCAATCTCAAATCAAATCCCAACCTAAATCATAAATCTAATATCAAATCAAATGATTGATACCCATGATTAAATTTAAATTCCAAATCCCATCCTAAGCCATGTATCACCTTCATATGCTTAGCAAAACATTCTTCAAACCAAATCAAATTTGGTTGATTTTTTTACAAATCAATCATTCCTTCATTTTTATTCACAAATATAAATGAAATCTAAATTCAAACCATTCAAATCAAATCAAACTAATGAAACCAAATCAATTCCCTACTTAAGCCCTTTTGATCTACATCCCTCAATTTGGTCAAATTTGCTTCCAAATCACTCCAAACTTAGTGATTTTTTTTATAAATCATTTATATCTTTATTTATATTCACAAATATAGATGAAATATAAATCCAAATGGCCATAACCAAACCTAAATCAAATCAAATTCCCAACTTTGGCCCTTTTAGCGAATTCCAAATATAAACACAAACCACAATTATCAAACCAAACCCAAGTCATCCTAAGCAACCCCTTGTTGACCCCTTTTGACTTGAAATTGTCATATGAACCAAAATTCATTTGACTCAAACCACTTATTGGATTTATATTTCCATCCTAAGTCCATATGTGAGTTCAATTAAATTGAATCAAATCCATGATAAAGTCAATTGACCCATTTAGGTACACTTGACCAAAGTGACCTAAAAGACCTTTTTGAGACAAGTTTTAATTCAACCCATAATGGATTGAACAAAGCCCATCCAAACCCCATATCATGATCAACAATCATCCAGGGTGATCAACCCAATTAAGTCAAACCAAGTCAACTTAGTCCTTTGATTAAGTCAACCCCAAATGAAACTAGCCAAAATCCACCTTTCCCCAAATTGATTGAAACCATTGACTCAAACTCACTCATAATCAATGATTGAACATGACCAAGCCATCAATTGAGCCAAATCAAGTCTAATTGATCATTTGACCTAAGTTGATCGAAATTGGTCTAACAAGCCAAAATGAGTGAAATCATGATTTAATCCAAATTGATTGCAACCAATGGCTCAAGTTCATTCCAAATCACTTATTGAACTTGACCAAAGCCATGATTGAGCCCAATTTGACCAATTGGTCAACTTGACCCAACCTAGCCCAAATTGACCTCAAGGGTCAAATTGGCCAAAATAATCCCAAATTAAACCAATTCAAAGCCTAAAATAATTTTCAATCAACCAATTGAACTTGACTCAACACATAACCCACCCAATTTGGTCAAATTGATCAAATTAGTCAACTTGACTCATTTGACCCTTTTGAATCCAAAAATCAAATTCAAATCTAAACCAAATTCAAAACCATTGAACCAAAACCATCCCAAATCATCATATGAAACTAACCCAAATCTTGGTTTAACCAATTTGACCAATTGGTCAACCAACCCAACTAATCTAAATGAACCCATTTTGACCATATGAAGCCAAAACACCCCTTTATGGAACCTTGGTGACCTAACAACCCAAATTAACCCAGGTCATCCACAAACAAGCCCAAGACCATGTGGGACCCATTTTAAGGAGATTAACTAATGGACACCCTATCTTTACATTGGATTCTTGCCTTGGCAAAGTCCACTTTGCCTCCCATGGGATCCATCAAACTTCCAAAAAAGGAATTGCTAAGACATCCTTAACCTAAGCCATCCTAGCACTTGCCATGGACCAAGGATGCAAATCAAGTCACTCCTCTCATGGTGAACCAATGGATACAAGGAAGGAAATCATCACACAATCTCCCCACATCAAGCTTGAGACTCACCACACTTCCACCACTCTTGGCATGCCACGTAGTCAGGGAGACTCCCTCAGTGATGGCCAATCAATGATTTTCAGAATCTTGTTCGTCCATCATGTTCAAATGAGGGGTATACCCCCTCAATTCGAGCGGAAAACATGAAGATTTTCTTTGTGAGACTTCCCAAGCCATTTGAGACCCAGAGCACTCCCAAGCATTCCCAGAGCTCTCTCGATCACTTTCCTCTTCCCAGCAAAGCCAAAATAGGACACCACCTTTCTACTCCCCTCCAGATCAAACCCAAATTCCTTGCACCACACCATCCACTTCTTCCGAAACCAACGAATCATCTCCAAGCCTTCGAGCACCGAGTGGAGTTCGATCAGTGAAACCTTACATGTGGATTGGTTGAGAGCACTATACACCAAATCAAGCTCAAAGCTTCTCAGCAGGCCTTACCTCAACTAGCGAAGCTACTCCGATCCACCACCGACATTAGCGGTGATATAATTTTACAAATTAAGCCTTGTATGGAAAATTTGCTTCATCTTTTATGAAGTAAATTCAAACATAATAAGTTTTTAGCCATTGGATGTGTGCGCCTCTCCTCACCGAAGGTGTGGGATGATTTGGGAATCAAGCTCGGTGAGCTTCGGATCGAATGGGAAAGATGGGCGACATCTATTTTTCACTCATGAATGTGATAGATCATGAGCATCATTCAGATTAGAATGAATGGCTCTAATTAGACCGCATTAGATCCCTTGATTCCTTCTAAGCGCAAATCGATATGGTTGTCATGATCTTATGGTCCCAGGAGTTAGCATCCATCATCAGTCGACCTTTAGATGTGTCTACTTAAATATAATCTCATCATTGCCATGTGGAAAGCGTGTTCGTCAGCCATGTGGCTCGGGATTAAGGCTTTAATTAGCTAAATAATCTATTTTTTAAGGCTAAAATTTCTAAATTCATAACTAATCCTAAAAAAAATCCAAAAAAAATACAAACTTGGCTCATTTTAAAGATATTTGAAGAATTGAATAGGAAAATTATTATTAATTGATTTTTTAAACAATGATTTTGGCTTAATTAAGGTTTAATTAGAAATATAATTAGCTTATTACTTAATTAATCACCAAATTAATCTCAAATTTTGTGATGTTTAGGGGATGACCTCTACCTCCCTATTTTTCTAGAAATTTATTGGTTGCTTAATTAGAAAATCAATTGATTAAGTCTTAATCACTCTCTTAATTTAATTAGTGATAATTAGTGAATGAATAGTGACTTAATTAATTATTTAAGCCTATTACCTCGTTGAATAGTAGGGAGCTTAAGAATGTGATTGGGATATTTTTCTAATTCATTTCTAAGTTTTCTTTACTTTTTGAATCAAAATAAATAATTAATTAATGAGGTAATTAATTTTAATTAATTAATCCTCAAGATAAAATCAAAGCCTAAGTGATCAAATATGGGACTTAGGATTGAGATTAAGGCCTCTTTCTTGATCTCTTTCCTTAAGTTAATTTCATTAAGTGAACATGCTTAATGCTTAACCAAATGGATTAATGAGCTTAATTCAACTTAAAATCCACTTCACATCTAATCACCTTTAATCAATCTTGGGTAGCTCTTTGGGTGTTCAATAACCTAAAGAGAGAGCTAATGAAATTATGGTTAGCTCACATGTGTGAGAAAACCATAAAAGTAATTAATTAGATCCTTAAGCTATTAACTATTAATCATGAGCCAATTGCATTAGGCCCTTTCATTTCTTAGGAGCATTGCATTTACTTTTCATGTGATTGCATATCATATTGGCTCATTATTAATTAGTTAACTAACTTAAGGTGATGTAGGTAAGGGATAATTAATTAACTTAATTCATACCCTACCTAATTAAGATATAAAATCAACCTAATTATTCTTCATTAAATCAAATTAACTCACACATGGGGAATGAGATTAGGATTAACAAACCTCTTTCACATTTCTTAAATCAAATCAAACATGAAAATGAAATGATATTAAAGAACTTTGATTTGTTTTAAATAATCTTATTTAGTTTGATGGTCCGTAGGACTTAGTTGATTTGAATGAAAACACATGCTTGTATTATTTTTTTTTCTTTCCAATCATGCTAAATGTTGTATGTCATATGATTCATGCATCCATCTCTTCTAAAACTAATTAAATAAAAATAATTTTTTATATTAAATTGCATGTGTTGATTTAAATTAAAAATATTTGTGGCTAGTATCACTATTAAATCTCAAATATATTTTGAAAAATCTATTTATGAATGAATATACATATATATTGTAAATTTAATTATATATACATAGGAAATGCAAGTGAATATAAATTTGGTGCATGAAATAAAGCCTCTTCTTTACATTCATGTGTTTATTTGCATAAGTAAGAATGTTAGCGATATATAAGTTTAGATATTCGAGGGATGCACAACTTTAAGTAGCCTTAAGGAGGTTCCTACCTCACTCCCTTGGTGTAGAACAATGGCGACGTACCTGCTTTATTTCATTCTTATGCATTTGGGCATTAGAATCTGGATAGAGCTTTAATTCATTTATACAAAATAAATCAATCAAATCAAAAATACAATTTTTGCATAGCTTTCTATTCTTGTAGTTGTTTATACATCCACATGTATCTAAGGATAGGTATAGTCACGGACATTCTAGGGATGCATGGCTTTAAGTAGCCAAGGAGGTTCCTACCGTTCCCTTGGTGTAGAACAATGATGTATTTGCTTAAAACTTTTTTACATGTGGATGTGTACTTAGCTAATGAATGAAAACCTTTTTTTCTATTAAAAAATACATGCATTCATACTTTATTTATTTGGTTGAGTTGATTAGTCATGTAATTTAAGGTTCTTTCCTTATGCTTTTGCATAAGAATTTAGATAGAACTTTAAATTAATATGACAAAATCATTCAACCAAATGAATATCAATTCTAAATATATTACTCACATTCATCATTTAAGTGTGCTAAGATATAAATTGCATGTATAGCTATGTTTAGGCTTTAATCATATGCATGATATACATGATGGAAGAAATGAATAAACATGTGTTATGTGATAGTAATTCATTCCAACTAACTTAAGATGCTTTCTTATTGAATGAGTTTATTTAAAGTGAACCTAAACTTAGGATTAATTAAAATATATAATAAGTCATTCACTAAAGAGAATTGATTAATTAATTTGCTTTAGATGTGATTTAAGGTTGAGATAAAAGAGAGTGATCCTCTCTTTGTTTCTCTTCATCACACTTAGTTATTTTGTGTAGGTCAAATGAAACAAAAGAAAATAATAAGTAAAATTTGTAAATTAATTAAATCATTTAAAGTGAAATCACCTTTTATAATTAAATGTCTTTTCATACTTAGAAAATCTCTAAACCTAGCAAGGACATACCACACAAAGCTTAACACACATTAGATTAAGTCACTTGCTTTATGATAGAGTGTGCATGGATTTGATGTATGCTTATTTTGTAATGTATTATTGTATGGATGTTTGGGTGTATATGTGTAGGATGTTAGTCATGATTAGCCTAATCATATTTTTTGCAGGAGATTATGCTAAGGGATGCTTAAAATAAATATAAAAGTTTTGATGTACAGGTTGCTTAACCCCTAAGCATAATCTACATTAGGACAGGTGGACTTGGTTACCCATGCGGTGGTAAGAAATTATTCATATACTTGAGTTGTATGGTGTGTTTAGCTAATACTTGTTTAGCAAGTGTAGTTAGACTTTTCTATTTTAATGTAATTTTGCATTAGGAATTAAGATTAGTGCTATGGGGGCTTAGGATAAACATTGGTTACAAGATCAAGTCTTATGTACTATGTGATCCTATGGAGCCTGCCCAACCAAATGGAAGAAGGAAATGAATGAAAGAAGGAGCTTTGAAGATTGAAGATCCCCATAGCTCCACATGTGAATTTTTATTCTTTTTCATCAAAATATTTAAATGAAGACAAAATTAAAACTCTTCTTTGTTGGACACCACGTAGATCATTATGTTCTTATTAGGGTGATGGGTATGACATTGAGGAATGATATTTCTCGAGGCAGAAGTCACCATACAATGGACTAATCACCTTAATGACTCAGGACAAGGTCTTTGGATGTAGAGAGATTCTTACTTTACATGAAAAAGTAAGTAGGGTTTATTAAACGAGTTTTAAATTCCCTATCAAGCCTATAGTTATACATCTTAAGAATAAGATTCCTTAAGAATACTCTCGATTAAGGTAAATGATCATTGTCTCCAAAGATTTCAAAAATAAGACAATTAATCAATTGATTATTTTTGGAAGATCAAGTGGGATTGATCAAAAGGAGGGAGTTATTCAAAAAAGGAAAATAAGTAAGGAATACCTGATGCTTTGAAAGAAACTTCACTCATATGGTTGGGCTTTATATTTTGAATTTAAAGAAATTATTTATTTGAGTTGAATTTTTAAAATCTATCTTACAATTTCATAACACAAGATCATGGAAATATCTAAGAAGTAAGGATTTATACTTGTAGCCCACAAAGGGAGACAATAATCTCAGATCTTAAATCTAGAGAGCTTTGTTGAGAGTTAAAGCATGGACTAAATCAAAGGAGAAAATGGGTATATGTTTTACCTCTATAAGAGAGGATAAACCACCCAACTATTTGGACTTACAACCGCTTGGGGGTGGCTACTAACAAACTCCTCCTACAATTTTAAATACATGTAAGCAAGTCTTATGCTTTTCAAGATAAATTTAGGATGTTGTTTATTTAGAAAGTGACTAAGTAAACACACTCCTAGAGACTAATTATTGGGGCATAATTAATGACTTAAATCAATACAAATTTTTGTTATGTTTTATTTTCATTTTTGAAAAATTAATTTGACAGTATGATTCATATGCATAGAAATTGGTTATGGGCCAAAATCTAAGAAGGAGGTGTTTTCACCATGCTCTCAAGGTCAATAAGTTCCTTATGGAAGCCCCATAAGCAAGAGTGAAGCAAGATTCTTTTATGCATGATGTGAGACATACAACATCATAAGTTGCTAAATATTTTATCTTGATTTATAATCTATGCTTTAGGTGAGGTTATCAATTGTTAATTTTTAATTTTGAGTTGATTACTTAGATAGAATATTTATTTTTTTCCCTTGGAGCCTAATCGCATCTAGGTCATTCATCAAACAATGAAAAAACTAGGAAAAATATATCATCTTAATGCACAAGTTAAACAAATATCAAATAATTTTATAAAAGCAAAAGAATAAAAATCTTTGTGGTGGGCTCCAGAGAAATGGGTAGAACTCACCTTTATACAAGGATTACAAATGAATAATTAAAAATTAGAAGGAATTTATGTTATGGGGATCTTCATTCTTCATTTTTCATTTCTTCTTTCTTCATGTTTTGCTTTGCTTCTTTCTTTTCTTCCTTTTGGCATGGTTGGAATGCGGTTGCTCCAAAGACTTTACAAGGTGCATATGACATAGTCTTATGACCAATGTTCATCTTAATCCCCCATAACATTCATTACAAATCTTAATTATAAAATTACATGAAAAAGGGAAAGTAAATCTAACTAAACCTACAAAATAGAGATTAGCTAAACACACAACACAATCCCTAACATGTATATGAATAAATTGGACTTAGTACTCAACACATATGTAATCAAGCTATTTTGGATTATGCTTAGGGGTATAAGCAACTTAAGCAAAATATTTATATTTTTATTTGAGCCCTAAGCTAATCATCTAAAACAATGATTAGATAAGATCATCTATCATCCAGTCACACATCATGATAACATCAGGTCAAATATTATATCATGAAAATAAAATCATATGCCTAATATAAATTTAGAAATGATGACTTAGCTAATGTGTATTATTTAAGGCTTGTGTGGCATGTCTTAGTAAGGCTTTAAGGTTAATATTTTCTAAGTGTGAAATTATTCAACTAAGAGGGTGATTTCATTTAAGTGATTTAGTTATTCTTATATCTTTTACATGTTTTATGAAAAATTAATCATCAATTAAAATAAATATTTTCTTAATATATCCCTTATATTTTAACTAATAAATATTTCAGCATATAATTCTTATTGATGTAACATAGATTATAATAATGTAATTCTAATTATTATCCATAAATTTTATTAGAAAAACATCAAGTTTTGAATTACTTGTTTATTGAACTTTTGAGAGATAATAATAATAATAATAATAATAATAATAATAATAATAATATTTTAATAATAATAATAATAATAATAATAATAATTAAGGGAGATACCTATGAATACTATCAACCTCACACAATTCATATATTTCTATCAAATATCTATTTTTTATAATTATATAAATATCATCTAAATTTTAACATCAAAATAATATTATCATTAAAATTTTAAATGCTATATTTATAAATATTTAAATTTTGATGGTAGTTATATAAATAAATAAAAAGCATTTATTATTTATGTAAATTTCCCATATCAAATTTGAAGAGAACAACAACCATCCAATTAAAGCACGTGAAAAAAATAAAACAATTGGTCATCTCCTGTTTCACAGCTTCCGTGCACGGAGGACCGCACGTTCGCAAATCCAAATTTAGAATTTAGAGTTCCATATAATACAGATATCCGACAGAGGAACACTCCATTCCATGGCAATCGTGGCAAATTTTACCAGCCGGGCTATCTCTCCTCCTCTTTCCTTACAAGTATTAGCAAGGAAAATCATGGCAAAACTGTTGCTTGAGCCATGACTATAGCTGCTCGGCGGCGGCATTGATTAAAGGCTAGGGAAGGCTGTATGAATGGCGGTTTCTTATTGATATCGTCTCCCCGCTAAATTCTTCTTCACTGTTCTGGAGTGCAGTGGGATGTGTTGGATCATGGAGGCGCACTGCATGAGGCATTGAAGATAAAGCAAGTTCTGACGCTGAAAGAAAATTTGCAGTAAGACGTTGCCGCCATTGCTTTGATTTGTAGCAATTCACATAATTCTTTATTTCATTATCCGCCCTACAAGCAAACTGAATGCTCCGAATTCGTCCATCAATCATCACAAACAAAATAAGTTCGAGTTGATTTTTCCATCAAAGACGACAGCTCTTCTCGGAATGGGGAAGACCAGTGAGCATTCAGTTTTCTGGAAGGACGGATGACAAAATATAATTACACCAATCAAAGCAATGGACACTAATGTGTAAGAACTTCTCATCTTCGATGCCTCTAAGGTCTTATGACCCAACCCATCCCATTGCGCTCCTGAACAGCAATGGAGAATTTGACGGAGACGATATCAATAAGAAATCACCACTCATTAATATGACGATATCATCACCAAATTCTCCATTGTTATTCAGTCGCTGAAAGATAATTTGGAAGTCGGGCGTTGTTGCCGCCATCGCTTTGATTTATAGCAATTCACATTGGATGAAGTTCAGAACAAATTCATAGATCAGAAAGATAATTAAGAAGACATATATATACCAGAAACTTCAAATCTTGAGTATTCTCTTATTTTAATCCATTTATTGTCGAACTTTGAAAATAAGCTTCTTCTTCTCTTCTTATTGGAGATGGGACTTCTCTAGTATAAGATCAGTTGATTTTTCATCACCAGCTCTTCCATCAGTCACATAATACATTGAAGAGCTCATGGAAGAGCTGTTTCCTTTGATGGAAAAATCAATCCATCTATGTTGAAGAAAAGTCATCTCTCCAAAGAAGAAGTATATTTCTAAGTTCTAATGATTAGGCTAAGAAATTATACATCTTAACAATTCATAGATGTCTTCTTAATTATCTTCTAATCCATTGTTTTGAACTTAATTTAACACAATAGTGATGATTGATCGATGATGAATTCGGAGAATTTTATCCTCTTCTTCTGCGCTCTGATATCTTCTTTGATAAACTTTTTCTGTATCTCTATCATATTTATGTCTTCATTAGTATCCAAATAACTTCTAGACACTTGTATTTATTATGTAATGTAGCATTTTCTTTTTAATGTTCATGATTCTGTTTATCCAATTTAAGGATCTAATATTGGTTTATTTAGAATTGTATTTATTCATGATTTTGTTAATCCATTATGTATTATGTATTATTATTATTATTAAATATATTTAATTAGAATTTAAATATAAATTAAATAAAAATAAAAATAATCTCAAATGACTACTTATTCTTTTGTTTAAATTTTTGCTTAATCAATCGGGCTTTCTACGAAATAGGCAGATATTTTAATTTATTTTGTTTTATTTTCTTGGTTAAAAACATAATAAATTTTATTATAAAAGAAGCAAATGTATCAAATCAAATGGGTTGTGATAAGTTGAAATAAATGCCACTGCTGAATCAAGAATATAAATAAAATTTATTTTATCTTTAAAATGATATAGTTTTAAAATATATTCAACGTCATTTCAACTGCGATTAATCAATGGTTTAACATAATTATTTTTTTTGTATTTTTTGCTTGTAATTTATAGTATATTTTAACTAATAAAGTTTCTTATATATCTATATATATATATATATATATATATATATATATATATATATATATATATATATATATATATATATATATATATATATATATATAGATATATATATATAGATATATACACATATAGATAGCTGAATCTGCATAATAAAAATATCTCATTAGTTAGGGCTTTAAAAGGAGTCATGGGGGAGAGCTTTATTTGGAGGGATATCTCGTCTTCTCTCCACATAAGCTGAAGGGAACCATCCTGCCTTGCCCGTACACTCACCTTCAGACCATCCAGATTGATCCACCTGTATCTCAATCCAATAAGTCAAATCATATAATCATTTCTTCTACATTAAGATTGAAATTCAAAATGAGAACACCACATGACTAAACGGTTCCAAGAAAGTGGGAGGTGGTTCAAGTCCAATGATCTCATTGTTCAAACATAAGTATACTTTCAGCTTTTTCTCCGACAATGACTCTACATACATATGTATGGGTGAATGATAAATGGTCAATCTTTGTTGGACTAAATTTAAAGATTCAAAGTCATTGATTGAACTTTGGTGCACTGGATTAATCATTGAATAGTTTAGAAAAGACCATTTGTTGTTGATCTTCATTCGGCGTGAGATCTCCCTCCATTAATCCTTTAGTCTAGAAAGAAGTAGTGACTACTAATCTGATTGTGGGATCCAAAATTGCCACCTATCTCGAGATGAAGAGAGTGATTTAAGTGTCAACAAAATTTTTAGAAGGAAAATGAATAGTAGATAAGATACTACCCAGAGATTTCGCCCTCATTTTGTAAGGACTTTAGATTTAGTTCTAGATTTTCTATAGGCGCAAGCACCTATAGTTAATTACCCCTCCCAATACTGGGAGAGCACTTTCAATTAAGACTAGCCAATGAATCGCTAAAGAACGAGTGTATAATAGCAGGAATGGAGTTTAGAATATTATTAGATTTATTATTTAATTTAACGCTTTTGATTGGGGGAATGATGACACACTCGATCTAGATCCCTTTCGCCATCTCCAGGGTCCTATCCGCTAGTCCGTAGAGGAGGTAGTCGACCCCACCTAATCAAAGGATTCTTGTCCAAAGTGTCCTTATAGACATGAGGTGGAGTTTGTTTAAGGGGACACATATAAGTCAACCTTAGCTAACATAAGACTTTTTGCCCAACCAAACACATTCTATAATTCATAGCTTAAAAAGCAAAGCCATTGGGAAACATACGGGCTGCGGTAATGACCATAATTTAGTGGTGTCATTTTGCGACAAGCCACCCGCTCGAGGTCTGTCAGAATGCCATTTATGTTGTGCCATTTCAAAAACCATATGGATGAGAGCACGGCCACATCCTATAGGCTTAAGATTATTTGAGCGTGAAAATAGTTATATATTTGATTTGACATTATCTTTTCAGTGAAAAAATCTTCTTAATTTGTCATCCTCGACAAACGATTACGGATGAGTGGATGTTTTAACTTTAAATTTAAATAGTTAATTTCATTTATTTTTTTATTTAAATATTTAATAATTTTATCATTAATTTAGATTTAAACATGTAATGATTAATCATTTAGAACTTTAATAATGATCACCTTTTTCAATCATATGACTATTATTGGCTGATAGACCTAGTCAAGTATGTCTATCTTTTCTACAGAAAATCGGGTTTAAATTCATTGCTTCAAGAATTATAGCACTCCAAATCTTATCAACTCTAGCTTGGGCATAGAGGATCGGGTTTGAGACTTTTCCTCTTGAAAGCTTGAACTTAAGAAGCTTTGTCAATTGATCCATTTTTTAATTATATGACAGAATTAACTTCTCAAATTTAATTAGATTGAAATTCTTATAATATTATAATCAGAATTTTAGGTTTTCTTAACCCGGACCAGGTCCTAAAACCAAATCGGGGTGAAGATATATTTTCATTCATTTTGCATATGACTTGCATATCTTTTAGATGTTGATATAATGAATAGTTCAATATACATACAAGTATCTGTTCTTTTAAAATATTATATGGATACTTAGATGATGAAGTTGAAGTACTTCTGTTTGGCATGAAAGATGTGTCAGATTGCAAGCATAAGTTTTGATATGAACTTTTCAATTTTGTTAACCCGAACCCGATCCTAAGACCAATATGGGGATTGTAGTTATCTATTCTTTTTCTTTTGTGTATGATTCACATATTTTTCTAGATGTTTGATCAAATGAATACTTCAACATACATACAAGTATCTGTTTTTGAAGGTTGTATGAACATTAAGATATCTAAGTTGAAGTAATTATGTTTGGAATGAAATATGTCATATCTAAGTTTTGATACCTAGAAGAAGTCATGAATCAAGTGTAAATCTATTTTATAAAACATAAGAGCATTGATTCATATAAATAGTTGTCATAAAACAAGTGAAGATATGTTCTTGCAAAAATATGAGTTCAATATTCTCAAATACTTTTTGCAAACCAAATGAACATTTGTTCAAAATGATCAAGCATGTATCTATACTGAATTATATAAAAATGTTTGTTTGCAAATCAAGTGGACAGATGTTCTGAATGATGTAGATTTACACCTTTTTCAATTTATCATGAATCAATCATCTCCATCTTTATAGGATATGCATTTAACCTTTCAAAACACTTGCTAAACATCAAGTGTAGTATACCTTAAAGGATTCTCTAATAAATATTTAGAGAGAAGTTATGAATCAAGCATAGATCTATGTGCCATTCATTATATTATGAGACAAGTAGATTTGTCTCATTCCAATAGTTACATATGAAACCAAGTGTTAAAAGTTTTTATATCCCTTCACCTAAGTTAGAATTTAGATGGATAAAGATTAGTTCAAATGTAATCTTGCATATGAGTTTAGGTCCAATGATTATTTGAATTTGAAAGGGAGCTATAAGTTTAATAGGTAGCCATTTCAAAACTTTATAAATTATTCATTCAAACAATGTGTCAAAGGCATGTTGGATGAGTGTTGGTATCCGATACGTGTCAGATACTGTACGCCATATTTATAGAAGTGTTGTGCACCATACGGGAGATTGGTTTTCTCTCATCTCAATCTTCTCTTTTCAAGTTCAAATTTTTCATTGAATGAGATCATTCTCTCTTATATATTGGTGATACGTAATTCCTCCTTCACATGCACTTATAATCCTCTAAAAATATTTAATATCATATGTATAGGTTGTATGCAACCCCTTTTGCAAGCTCTAATTCTCTATATAAAAGAGTGAAATTATCTTGAATAGGCGAATTGATTTGTATTTATGTTTCATTTATATATGTGAATATAAATGAGAATATAAATGAGTTATGAGAAAATACCATGAGTTTGAATTAGTTTAGAGTTGATTTTGGATAAGTCCTTAAGGGAAAACTTAAAGGACTTAGAAAAATTTCTTAAATTGATTTTAAATTTTAAGTTTAGTTTTATTGGTTTGAATTTATATTTCATTTATATATGTGAATATAAATGAGGATATAAATGAATTATGAAAAAATCTCAGGAGTTTGAATTGGTTTGATCATGATTTAGGTTAAGTCCTTAAGAGAAGATTAAAGACTTAGAAAAGATTTGGACTTAGGAATTTCATTAATGGCTTTCAATCATAGATTTCAATCAGATGGAGTTTATTTGAGTCTTGAGAAAATCAAAGAAGATTGATTTGTAGCTTGACTTAAAGGAAGGAAGGCGAGGAATGGTTCAAGCTAATGGTTGGAAAATTTTCCTAACACCTCAAAGGCATGACCTATTCCTATGGATAACTCTTTTAAGTCCTTAGGACTAAGTTGAGTGTTCACCTAATCACTAGATGTGTCTTAAGACTAAGGAACTCTTAAAGTCTAAGAGGAGTCCTATGTTAAAGATTGAGGGGTTGAGAGCTCATTCTAAAAATGAGGTCAACAGAGAGTGAGGAGGGATCTGTTAAGGGATTGAGTATGTGAACATTCTACTTGGGAAGTAGGATCAGGTTATCCATAGGGGATAAGGGTTTGAGTTTGATTACAAATATGATTTGGGGAAAGAAGATCCATTGGGGATTAGGATTTATAACCTGTCGGGTTTTGGTGTATCAACCTTCCATTAGGAAAGCAGGTTCAGATTTGTTCAATGATATATCTACTGGGGATAATAATTTGGTTTGATTTGCTTAACTGTTGTGATTTTGGGCTCCACTGAGGATAATATGATTTGGTTTAATTTGAAGTCAAGGGCATATCTTCTAGAGATATGAGCTCAAATTCGCTGGGGGAATAAAGTGGATTTGAAATATGGACCCTATCGGTGTGCGATGGATCTACTAAAAAGGGGATATATCAGTCTTGGCCTATCTCAAATTTACAAATCCCAAGTAAAATTCTACTATCCATCAGGTAAGACTATATAACCTAAAGGTGACTATTGAGAGAGTGCCGCTAGGGGCTCACCTCAACTAAAAAATAGTCAGAAATATCATTTTAATTTAAATGGACCTATCGGTATGCGATGGATCGATTGGCTATCTCGATTTACAAATCCAAAGAGATAGTCTACCAATCGTGGGGTAGAGCTAACCAACCTAATGGGTGCCTTTGGGTGTGCAACGGATATGCTAGGAAGAAAGCGTATAGATTTACATCTTCCAAAGCAGGGAGCAACCGCTGGGGTGGTCTGTTGGTAGCACAATAAATCAAACCCAACCTAAGGCTACTCGTCGGTGTGTAACGATTGTGCTGGAAAGAATGCATAAAGGACTTACATCTTCCAAAGCAATGACTATCACCGGGATGACATGTTGGTGACACAACAAGTTGAACCCAACCTAAGGGCAACTACTGAGAGAGTGCTGCTGGGGACTTATATCAACTCAAGAGTGATTCCTATAGGGAGTTTTGCCTACCATAAAGATAAGATGCTTGCTTGGGAAAAGGTACCACCTCCTAATCCACAAGTGAATATATATATATATATATATATATATATATATATATATATATATATATATATTTGTTTATATGTTTATGTGGACCTTGTTGGGACCACACTAAGAAGGGGCTTATATCAGCCTAGTCCTATCTGAGACTTAGTGGACTAAATGAGAATCTCCATATTCGCAAGTCAAATTCTCCAACCATAGGGGTGGCTACTAGGAAAGGGAACTGTCCGATCCACGAGTAACCCGGTAGTGTTTAAATGGGGTTGCTAAGGATGTGATCTAAATAGAGTGCCATAAGGGAGGTGCTGCTAGGGGCTTTATCCTAGACCCTGTAAAAGAAAGCCTATAAGTATACGGGTGGCCTGGAGAAAGCTTGTAGACTTATGTCTACCATGAGTGATCGCCGCCAAGATAGCAAGACCAACAATCTAAGGTGCCCGCCGCAAAGATCAATGAAGAAGGCTTATATACTTACATCTTCATAGAAAAATGATCATCGGGTCATCACATCATCGACTGGATAGATGTTATCCAACCTAAGGTGACTACTAAGTGGGGAGTATGGTTTGAGGACTAGACCCAGACTTGAGGTAGTTAGGAGGAAAGGAGCTACTGGGGGACTAATGCTAAGCCTAAAATATACTCGACCTTGTCAGTGCATGATGGCTAGTTCAAGAAGAAGGCATGTAGACTTACCCCCTCTTAAATAAAATCAACATGAGGTAGCTTATCAATCACACAATAAGGCCTACCAAATTAATAAGATGCTCATCAGTTTGTAATTGCCAAGTTAAGGAGAAAGTGTGTAGACTTACATCCTCTTAAGAAGGAACCACTGGGGTGACACACTAGCAATGTAGCATGTCAGCCCAACTTAGAGTAGCTAATGAGTGAGTGTCGCTGAGGGCTTTATCCCCACTTCAAAGTAGCTCGAGACAAAAGATATGTGTTTATTTTATATGTGATTCTGTGTTTGTGTTCATGTTGTGTAGACAAAGGATAAGATACCGCTGCTTTCTTACACATACCCTAAACACATCGTAGATTCAGACAAAGATGTTTCTCAACATAGATGAGATGGAATTTGAGATGAAAAGAAGTTTTGTTGACAGTTATTTTTTAAACAAGATTTATGAATAAAATTTCTTAGGTAGAGCTCATTGATTGGCAACATTGGGTGCTCTCCATTACAATTTATAAGCTGATAAGATCCTCCTTGGTAGGCCTTCTCTATGACAAAAGTGTATTCCCAAGTGGGTTCAAACTTGCCTCCCATCTTTCAACGGGTAACAATTGGTCTCCATAGCTAAAAAAAGCTAGAAAGCTCACAGAGCCAGTTCACTTGTTATGAGCTTGAATCATTTTGGCTTTTACATCGAGGTTACGGCATGCGTCTCTTCCAAACCTTTGAGCTCTTCTATGACAACTTAGCATTATGCTCTATTGTGTGATATTGCCTATTATCTTGGTGATGGGAAGTTAGACTTATAATGGTAGGATTGTTTGAGACGACACTAAAAGAAGGGGTAGGCAGGTTGGGTTCTATATATGGTGCGGTAAGCCTACAAGATTTCAACTAACTACTCATGCTATTGTCACTTGTTATCATCGAGTGTCTTCTTTAATATCCGAATGAGAGTTTTGTTGAAGGCTTCTGCTAAGACATTTAACCTTGGGTAATATATGGTAGAATATCTACAATCTATGTTGTGTCTCTGGGCGAAGCTATTGATTTTGGTGGTCTTGAATGCAGTATAATTATTGGATATAATTCATTGAGGCACCCTGAACCTATATAGAATATAGTTTCTAAAAAATAGAGCACATGCTGAGTTGTGACTCTCTGAGTGGGATTGCCTCTGCCCACTTGGAAAAGTAGTCGATGGCAGGTGGAATGAACTGATGACCATTAAAAGAAGGATAATCAATCGGACCCACTATGTCAGTATCCCAACACTCAAATGTCCATGAGGCCAAGGTAGGGTGCAAAATGTTGGTTGGTTGGTATAAGATCACACTGTGCGCCTAACATTGGTGGCATCTCCTAGCTACGTCCATGCGATGCGTGATCATCAGGCGGTAGTATCTAGTCTTTTGATCTTTGGCTTTCATCTTTTTGGGGATTAATTGCTCTATATAAACTGAGTGTACCTCCATGATCTTATTGGCTTTATGTTTGTCCAAACAACGTAACCACATATAATCAAAAATGCCGGTCTGAGGTGCCATCCGAGAGTGTAGAAAAGGGCTCTGTACTTATGGGCTAGTGACTTCTCTTGGTAGTTTAGATAATCTATAAATGGTTGCCTTTAATCCGACTCATCTTCCTTTTTGACAATGATAACCTTCTCTTCAAGAGAGAGTATCTCAATGAGTTTAATATCAATAAAAGATAAAAATTATCTATTTTGGACCTTTATTGGTATGAACTCATCCTCCAGACATGCCAACTATGTGGCAAGCTTGACTAAGGCATCACCTACGGCTTTCTCTCTCGAGGAATCTTGTAAATACTAACCTTTGGGATTTGGGCCAATAACTTCATAATATACTTGTGGTAGTGATGAAGCTTGCTTTATAACTTTATAAGACCAACGCGATTTGCTTGATGATGAGAGAATCTCAAGATGTTGATATCTTGGATGCATAGTATAATAACTCTGACCACAATCAAAGCTTCATGTTCGGTTTCATTGTTGGTGCATGAATTGGACAGATGCTATGAGAATCTCATCACATTGCGGTCCAGAGTTAGGAGAACTATTCCTACCCCTACCTTCCCTGGATGAGTAGATCGTGGTTTTTTTACCTTTTGAAAGGAACTCACACCATCAAAGTACATCTTCGCAGAATGCTAGTGTCCCATAAGTTCATGATTTGTTCATCGTGGAGGTCATCACTAAGTGGGAATCAATAAGAAGTGGTGTGTCTTTGCTAAGAAATCCACTAGTCCTTGTCCTTTCACCACCGGAGTACAAAAGTGATGTCAAACGACAAAATCATAAACCATCACATCAACCATTAGTCATGTCATGTCATGTAGTGGATTGATCCACAGATCAAGTTCACTTTATGAGAAAGTTTGTAGTTCATAGCTTTTGGGATGCAAAGATTAAAGCTAGGCCTTTTAATTAGTTTGCCTTAGTAGAGATTAGATAATGGATAGTAGAGTGTTCTCTTTCCATTTATCATTGGTTTGAAAGAGTCATCAAGCAAAGTATAAAATCCTCTAAGGCATGTTCTGTCATCATACTTATCATTCCAAGCATAAACTTTTCAGCATGTCTTCCTGTTCCATAATCACCACCATTGGAATGACCATTGGAATGATCAGCATTTTTAATATCTCCTTGTTCTTCTCTAGATCAATTTCTATTTTACGATGCCAGACAATAAACCTAAAGAATTTCCCTGAAGTTACTCTGAATGCACAATTCAGAGGATTCATTTTAAGGTTAAATTATCTTAACAATTTGAAAACTATTCTAAAGTCAAAGGGATGGTCTTCCTTTTTTTAGTTTTGACTACGAGATCATCGGCGTAACATTTAACTTGATGATGAATGAGTTCATTGAAGATCCGAGTCATGGCCCGCTGGTATGTATCACCGACATTTTATGGTCGAATGGCATGACCTTATATCAAAAGATTCTTATCAAGGTTGGAAAAGTAGTGTTCTTTTCATCCTCAGGGGCCACCTTTATTTGTTGAGCTATCCATGAAAGAGAAGACTATATGAGATGAGGCAATGTACATCATTAGTTTCGGGATTGCTAGTGAAAATTCATCTTTTGGACATGCCTTATTTAGATCCCTAAAATCAACCTATATGTGAATTTGACTATTCTTTTTCTTAAATGGGATGACACCGAGGTAGGGTATTTTTCTTCCTTAAGCTAGTATTGATTGGTTTCTTGATTTTAGAAATGACTCATGTCCATGTCTAATAACATGCATCTAGGAGCTTTCTTGATAGGGTTAGCACTAGGCTCTATTACTAGTTTGTGGATTGCTACGTTAGAAGATAAATTGAACATCTCATCATAACTCTATGCGAAGCAGTCCTTATGCTCAGTCAATAGCCTAACTAAGTCATTGGTTTGAGTATCATTCAATAAAAAACTGATGTATGTCGGACGTGGATTATCTTTAGTTCTTAAGTTAATTTTTTTGAGCTTGTCGATGGTTAATCTGATCTCTTCTTCAAACTCTAGTGGTGTATCTTTGACTTTAAAGTCATTTAGATCATTTGAAGTTTCTTAACACACTTTCTCATATGAGTTATCATAATTTAAAAAGAACCAATTAGATTCCAAATGATTGGTGATGATTAGGAAACAATCATCATCATCATCGATTAGACCCACTTTATTGAATCCTAGTCTTGGATTTGATTGATGATGTGTGCTTTTGTTGTCCCATAACCTTTCGAAGTAGTCTGACATGTGTTTAGACCAAGTATGTGGCTTTACTTTATTAATAACACAAGACGAGTACCAACTAAAAGAAAATTATATTAAATCTTTATATGAATCATCTTCAAGTTTTACATCAACTTCTTGACTTGAGGATGATGCTCCCAAAATAAATTTCGTCTTCCCATCAGGATGACTTAGGGATTCCTAAACTACCAAACCCTCAAATTTTGTGAAGAAAGTGAGGTTAGAGCGGTTCTATGTGTCTGGATACATTGCTCTTCTTGGATATCATAGGGATCACTGTTGAGAAAAGTTGGTGTGCTAACATAAGACTCATCCAGAACTAGATTTTATGTTTATTTGTAAGACATACCTTATTGGGTGGTCAATAGGAGGCTTTCCACCCCAGCTGCCTCTAAACTATTCTCTTCCTCTGGTGAAGGTCTCATCCAGTGTTGAATGGGTAACAAACCTGGTGGAATCTAATGTCAAGCTCTATATTTTCGAGTCCATGTCTCACTTTATCTTTTGAGTGGAAATCCATCGTGGAGGCTGCCGACGCTTCATCCCTCTGCTTCTCTCCTTGCCACTCAGCCTCCACGACTCTCTCTCCTATAGATATCCCCTAATCATAGGGATCAAATAGATGTCGACTCAGCATTCATAAGCTCTACTGACCTAGTGTAGAACAATCCTAAGACTAACATAAAGCCTTCTATGCTCCCTAGTCGCTGTCTCAAAGTGTGCTAGTGGTGGAGGCAATATAACGATCTTCCTGTAGTCCTCTCCATCGAGAGGGTGTGAAACCCTCAAAAGTGGAGAGGTCTCACGAGAACTCCTCTCAAAGATCCAGCCTAGCTCCTCACTCAAACCTTTTTTATTTTTGCGGCATTGGGTGTGGGTGAGAAAAGCAGAGTGAGAACTTGAACCTATCTCTAAGGTAGGGAATACTATCTCGGGGACCAAGATAGCCTTCCCCTTTGGGGTGACCAAATAAGAGGTAGTAGCTCTCACTAGAACTGACAAGGCAATGCAACCGTAGGTGTAGCGACATCGACTAGGGGTGTGGGAACCACTCTTCTTCCTCAATGAGGGGAACTTGGAGTCAAATGGAATGTCGAAGCGGATAAGTGGCATCTATCCCGCCACCTCCTCCCTATTAACAGTGTGAGGGTTATCCCCTCACAAGTAATCTGGACTCCCTCAAAACCATAGGCAAAGTAAATCAGATGTGTGGTGGCAGTCGGGGTGAGCTTTGCCTGATCTAAGGCTAGATCTATACCAGAGGGGAAGGAGAAAATAAACTTGGCAAAATATAAACTAAAGAAATATGATTTACAAAAAAGATTATAAATCCATCATCACAAAATATAAACTACTTGCTAAAAAAAGATGTGTTATACTACTTGTGAGTAGAAGCATTATTCTTTAAAGGTATACTAATTAATTAAAGTAATATTTATATTATAATATTTTGTACCTTATGGAATAATGAGACAATTATATTGTTTCAATATATTATGAAAATCTTGTATCATGTGTTGAACCTTCCCACCTAACTAAAATATAAGTAAACCTTAAATCAAAGTCTATTGTTGCAAGCACATTTTGGGTGGGATAAAATATTTTCTCCCTTTAAAAGCATATTCATACTCCTTAAAAATCCTTGCATTAATATAGGTTTCATCAAAAACTTAAATACAATCCCAAAAGTATAAGTTATACTAGTAAGAGCAATAAAATACTTACATAAGATATCTTTATTGTACCTTGAAGAAAGACATGAATCTATCATTCAATTGTATTTTATGTGGAGTTTCAAATGATGGAAGCATTATCATCTCATGTCGTAACTCTCTTATAGTATATAATACAACATTAAAGTACCTACTCACAATTTCTCCGGAGCATTGAAAGTTGAATCAAATGATTCAATTTTGCACACTATGCCCAAGGGTATGTAATAATATAACAACATGTTATTAAATTTGCACATTAAGTGTGTCTACAAGCTAGCCTCTTCTAATATAAAAGAACTTTTTTTCATTTGAACCATCTTCATGATATCAATGATCCATGATGCAATCTAGAAAGGTATGTTTCACATTGGAAATTTTGCTCAAGTTTAATTTTGTTAATCTCTCTTCGTATATAATTAAATAAATATAACATGAGCTAATAGCAAGTTGATTTCTATTGATCTCATTTGAAAACTCATTATAATCATTTTCACTATTTTTTAATGTCTCTTGACTTTTATAATGATATTCACTAAGCTAATCTTCAAAAAACAAGAAAAAGTATTTAGAAAAATGACAAAATTAGCTGAAAATGAAGGAATGATAAAAAAAAGAAGAAGAGATGAACGAAGAAGAGATTAATCATTTTTGTAATCATGGACATCTTGTTGAATAGAAAGCATGGTTGAATTAAAAGTTTTTGACTATATTTGTAGATATGTATGAAGGGATCAAAAATTCCTAGTATTTATTTAAGCCTCTTTGATAAAAATCTATATTTAGATTTTCTTTGAAAGATTTGGGGCTTCTCTTTTCGATAAATTTGGGCAAACTAGTCCTTGGGGAAAAATATTTTCTTACTTGTTTTTTTATTTTACATCATGGAATTTTTCTACAAACTTGATGTCATCCCTAACAATCTACATATTGTATATTAAATAATAGTAAAGAGCTAAATAACACTAATATGGAAATTAGCAAGACAACCTTCATGAAAAATAATACTTAATCATGCAAATAAAACTTGATTGATTGCAACATTATCAAAATAATCCTACAATACAATTATTAATCTTATTTAAAACTAAAATTTTAATAATAATGAACCAAACAACCATCAAGCATTGCACTTAGAATACTTAAAACTATTTGGTTGTATGTAAAATGAAAACAAAAGTTTTATTTATACAAATAGAATTATTAAAATTAAAAATGAAATATGTATTAAAAATTAAATAAATTATGCAAAAAAATTAGTACTTGTTTAAAAATAGTTTACTATACATTTATATTGAAATAAAATAATATCTTTATAATTTATATATCAAAGGAATATTAGCATAACACTAAATTTATTAAATTATATCATAATTAATAAAAGTAATTAATGTTGCATGATTAATAGTATTTTGGGATCAAAGAGCAATAACTTAACAATATAAAGGTACATCTTTAACTTACAATGGTTAATTGATATAAATTTGGTGAGCTTAGAGTTCAATTTACCAAATACCTTATAAGTTTGCTTTACACTTGTATTTTTTCTACAAACAATAAATCAAACTAAGTTTCTAAAACCACACCAAATGAAAATTATGACAAAACTAGTCACATAACTTTAAAATTATTCTATGCCAATCCTAATGACTCCTGCAAATGAAAATCAGTTGTAGGCTAATTCTTAATTCCATTAGATGGTGCTATCAAGAAAGGGCCCTAATAAAGCTTAATCATCGAAGCTTTAGAATAATACCAGTTTTCAACTACAATCTCAAATAGGAAAAAAAAAAGATCTTAGCAAGAATCTAAAAAAAATTGGAACAATAAAATATAAAATCCATTTCAACAACAAATTGAGAATCAATTAATTCAATATTGACTTTGGTGAAGATAAAAGTACCCTAAAAGCACCGCAGATATAAATGGAAGCATAGTGAGAATCTAATCAAGGGTTTCAGATGAATCAATAAAACCAAAATGTTATCTCCTTCTCTACGTAGCAGGAAAGGAACACTGAATCATTTTTAGAGAAATGATATAAAGGAGAAGAAAGTAAGAGAAATGAAGAGATGTGCTCAATCAGCTTGCTAATCCAACAACAAATGGCATAGGGAGCTTTGTGAGAGTGATGAACAGCTTTATTGTGCACACAGAACGATTTGAACGGAGAGGAAGATTTCATGCACGGGATGGAGAAGGTACTTTTGCTTGAAATGGGGTGTCATTGTACTAGGCATAGGAGAGGCATGGAAGGAAGATGAAGAGCTTTACGCACAAGACAGATGAAATGCTTTCGTGTTGGAGAATGTGTGATTTCTAATTTCCCTCGATTTGAGGGAATTTTAATTACACACAGATTAGGCTATTCATAAAACACCATAAAATTTTACCCTGCATATAAAATACATCGCTATAAAATCACTTGCTAACACATTTTACTAACATCATTTAGTAACTCACAACTTGTTCACTCTTGGCTTTCCTCTCAACCTTTGGGCTTTTGTCATTTATTGCTCCTTTGTTTTGTTATTGTATATGAGTCTAATATTTTACCTTTTTTTTCATTTTTTTTTTATGTTAATCTTTCTTTTCTTTTAATTTTGATTTCTAGCATGTTCTATGAATTTCAAATTTGTCATTAAATTTGTTTTTTTCCTGATCTGAGATGTATTGGGTTGAAATATAATTATTATTTAGTTTAAATTTGATTGATTTATTTGTAATTTATCTACTATTTCTCTATCTAATGTTTTAATTTATCTAATATTACAGAATAGTCGGTTAATACAAATATATATATGAGCATTAACATAATGTAAAATGTGGTTTTATTTGGAAAGTAGAAAATAACTCTCCCATTATGTATACCATTACACTTTTAGGTTGAAAGTATTTAAATTTTATGATTTTTGATAGATGTAGGTGAAATAAATGTTATTGTGGGCAAGGATATATACATTAATCAACATGTTTAGCGTATGTTAAAATCTTTGAGATTAATTTTAATTAATTTTAAAGAAACCTTGTAGTATTTTAATACATCACTTTTTTTGCTTGAAATGTATAAGAATCAGATGATCAAATCTACATGGAGTCATGAATACATAATAGTGTAAAAAATTTTTAGAGTTTGCAAGATAAAGTAAAAAAATCATTAAAATTTTTTTTTATGTCCACTTCTAATTTTTATCAATGAAGGTATAAGAAATGAAGTAGCTAGTATCACATCTAATTTTGAGCAATTACAACTTCAAGTTGAACAATCTTGCATATATGATATAGAACGATTTTTGATGGAAACATTTGGTTCAAATAATATCCCAATGAATTTGGTGGATTAATGTGATGGGCATAATACAAATCCATCAATGATGATAAAAAAGTGCTTAAAAATATTAGAAGTTTAAGGTGTGAAGTTACATCTTAGGTTTAAGTCATTCTCAAAATTATTTTTATATTGAACTTATTTCATTTGAAGAGTTTGCAATCATGGACAATAATATAATTTGATATGTTGTTATAATATAGTCACCAATGTGCACTCAGTATCAGGCAAATTATTTCAAAAGCATTCAAATATAAAAATTAACCATCATTATTAACATAAGTTAATCTTACGAGCAGTTTTTAACAAATGAATTAAAAAATAAAGTTCTCTACAAAATTTTGATATCATGAAATTATTTCTAGGTAAAGGTAAAGTATATATGAGTTTTATTATTTATTTATCTTTTTTGAACCAAATATAAAATATTGATGCAAGAGATTTGAAATATCAATGATGCTTATTTTCGATGAATTTAAAATTCGCTCAAATCATTCAAATTACAAATGTAAGAATAATTTTCAACTTGTGGCCTCACCATCCCTACTTGCATCTACTTCCTAGTTCCATTGCCCACTTGTGGCCACCAGCCATATTGACATTCACATCCCTCCTCCCTTCAAACATCCCCATTGCCATTCACCAATCCCATCCACCAATCCCATCCACCATCAATCGATGTTCATTATGTATTTATAAAATAAATTTATTTCGGTGCATTGATTTACAATGTGTTTGAAAGGTATCATAATAATCCTAAGGAAATTATTTAAGAGCATTTGATTTACATGAAAGTGATAAGATCATCCCGATTAAAATCAATATAATTATCGAATAATAAAATAATAAAAAATTAAATAAGAATGCTTGATATATATATATATATATATATATATATATATATATATATATATATATATATATATATATATATATATATATATATATATATATATAACATTTTAAACAACTTTATATTGAAATCATTTAATTCTAATATATTTTAAATCTATTTTAGTAAAAGATTTTTTAAACGAACCAACTCATAAGCTTATGAGTCATGTTCAAGCCAACTACTGAGTTGAGTTGGCTCAATCATACCTCTAATTATGACTTCTACCTCATTCATTTCTTCTCCTAACCAAATCTTGCAAATCAATCTGCACATCATATTGAAATACAAAACAATCATATAAAATTGCTAAAATTTGTCCAACATCTAAGTTCAAAATTAATTTATAATTAGTGATGGACATACTTGTAATTTTATATTCAATCAAAACATTGAATTTCAAAGGTTTGCCAAGTAAAACAATATAATTTTTATAGAAATTTCAAAAGCATATTCTCTTAGAAATTAATGTAGCTTTAAGAGAGCACTTTAAAAATATTTTAGATCATTTGAATTCTAGTAGGGCCCTTTTAATCTTGTATAAATGGACCAATGGCAGCATATCAATATATTAAAACATTTTTAGATTAATGTGGTGAGATTACGAACCATTATTTTAATGAAAATATCTTCAGTTGGCTGTCTAATCAACATAGTGCACAATCTGACAAAATGGTTCCTTTAGCTATTACTATTGTTCTTGTTGTTTTTCTTCTGAAATATAGATATGATAAGTACAAGATGATTTATAGATACAATTGTATATCTACAGTATATTTATTGATTATTTAGTTTATAAGGATCATATGCCACTATACAAAAATAAAAGAGCATAACATTTGATCTATTGAACCTTGGCAGGAGACTATAGTTGGATGACGAATGAGTGATATGAATCAAATAATCAAGTAGGCTGATGTGGATCTGATGATCATTATTTATTATTTGAAAATAAATAAATATAGTAAGATGACAATAGTGATTAGAATATCGTAGTCAGGTAATAATTATCAATCGAAAAGTTAGATAATGGTGAACGCGGCGATGGTTGAGCAACTATAGTCTTAAATGTTGGAGGTCATAGTTTATCATCAATTGATGGGTGATTATGATTAGGCGATGGAGGACAATAGATCATTGTAGGATGATAGTGATGATATAATGATAGTGATCTAACAATAGTAACGAGAGTCCAATAAAAGTGGTCAAACGATAGTGGTCAAATACTTTAATGATATCATTGATTTTGAAGTATTTTTTTGTGTTAAATGCCTTAATGATATCACAATGATAATTTTAGGTTCATTGGATCCATATTATCAAGATGCTCAATTTAACTATAACTATTCTAATTTGGTGAAATTTTTATCCTTTAATTAATATCCCAATAATTTTCTTAATTATGCAGGAGGAGTTTGATAAAGGCCTAACTTAAATCAATTTTTTTTCTTATATCTTTTGGTTTATCTCATCGAGATATTCGGTATGATGGTAAAGTTGCTTAAATTAATGTTTGGATGATCCTTAATTTGTTTTTGAAACCTTTAAATCTTCAAATGCATTGAGATTCGTACTTGATTAGGATTGTTTCTATGATGTATCAATCAAAATCATTGTATTTCAAAATTTTGTTAAGTTAGGAAAAATTTTGAAAATAAAAAACCCTTTCAATCTTCAAAATTTTGCTAGTTAGGATTGTTTCTATGACATGGTTAAGGTGGCATGCTTATCTTTAAATATTATTTTTAACAATGTATATGGTGATGTGAGGTATAGTAATTACTGAGGTTTTTTATTTTTGATAGAAAATGTTATGCACTGAAATCTTTCGTTTAGCATTTTTTTTTCTCATTATATTTATATCTTGCACATGTTTTAACATTATTTTTAAAAAATTATTAAATAGTTAAGATTATGTTAAACTTATTTTTTAATAAATAAAAACAAATTATTTTTATTTTTATTTACAAAATAATATTATATTATTTTATTTATTTAAATTAATTTATTTGTGATTACTACAATTAATTTGAATCAAACTGAATCAAATATACTTGATTCACTTAGACCAAGTTTCATTTTTATTAAATTAATAACATTCAGAAATTTAATTATTTATTTTGCTACTAAAAAAACAACTTAAAATTTAGTCCTAATATATTTAATTGATGGTTTAATGTTTTTTTTTTCATTTGTTTTGGTCCATAATATATTAGTCCTAATAAGAATACGTTGAGATGAGGTCGTTGACAAATCCACAACCGACCAAAGGAAACTTATCTTAAATATAATTATGATGATTTTTGGACCTGTATTAATTGATAGAGACCTTCTACCAACTCAAATACCTAAACGATGTTGAAGGCCATGATGTGGATGAATGGTGGAGAGGTAACCCACATGAACCGCAGTTCTCTTTTGCTGAAATCTCTGTTGATTAAACGAGAATTAGCGGCTGATAAACGCCATAAAAAGGGATCGGCGACGAGATGCGACAGTGGGCATTAAAGTCCTGAGAAAGCGACAATGAAAATTTGGGATTCAATGAAAATTCTATAGTAATAAACATGCCGACCCTAAAGGTAGTTTAATGAGCTCATAGAGAAGCATGAGTTCTTAAGATGAACGCATAAGGTGAGTCCCTAAGATGGAGGGTGTTGGACTATGGATCAACCAAAGATAAATTTCTAATGAAAGGTAATTTAGTAACTTAACCTAAATAGAATTTTCTAAGAAGTCTTCTTATGATGTTTAAATTTTCTAGTTTATTTCTTCAAAATGCATGCCTTCCATTCAGTGAACTTGGGGCTTATGTTCTTACAAAGTCAAAATTTTCTATGTAAAAAAATTTCAAATTCTTCTAAAAGAGTAAATCCAAGTTTCCATTGAGGTTCCACATCTTCCTAATTATAAAAAAAAAAGATAAGAAAAGAAATTCCATTTACTAATAAAATACCAACTGAGTGATTAATTTTAGCTTTTATTTCGAAAAAAAAGAGTTTCAAATGGGAAGGAGAATTCACTAATAGAGTTATTAATGAATGATAGAGAGAAATAACTCAAATTAGTAATTTAAAACTAAGAAGACCTTTTCAATTGAGAGAATGGCATTATGTGTTAGAAGACCCTTAGAGTTATTGATGAAAGATAGAGAGAAATAACTCAAATTAGTAATTTTAAAACTCAGAATTCCTTTTCAATTGAGAGAATGATATTGTGTTATAGAATGAGGATGTAACCTTTGCTCTTGGTGGTGCATTAGGATTAGTAAACCTAGCTCACAATAAAGATGCAATAGGAGACAAGCTAGGGCGATGGGCAGCTAAGATGGAAATTGAGGGGATGGAGCTTATTGGACTTAGATATAAACTAAAAAGAAAAAATAATTTTAGAGATGACTACTACATAGTGAAGGTTTAGAATAAAGGAGAAGTAAGTGAGCTAGAGAGGGATAATAGATAAGTATAAAGTTTTTCAATAAAGATTAAAAAAGTTAAGAGCCAAGAGAAAACTAATAAAAGAGGAGAAAGATGGCTTTAGAGAGATATGATTGCTATAAGGGAAATGTGGGAGATAGCTCATGAAGCCCTAGTATATGGACACATAAAAAGCATAGATTATCATTAAATATATTTACTTTAACTAACATACTAATTGATAATACATCAACCTAATAAAAACAATTCTTTAGTTCATCAAAAATATTATTAATTTATTTAATTCTTCATTTCACTAACAACATTTAAAACAAAAAATGGACAAAAAAATCAATGGAGAGTAGGGGAGTGAAAAGGACTGCTTAAAGAAAATGTTTAGAGAAATGTGTATTAAATACAAATTAATTATAATTCAACAAAAAGAACATAGTTATAATAATAAAACATCAAATATTATAAAAACATAAATCCATATAAGTACTTGAACACTTACCATGAAAAGAGTGGAGTCTACTACCACCATAATAATCTTAGGTCCAATCATTTATAGCTACATGCCAAATACTGAATTAGAGCAAATAAACACCTTAAATGCTTTAAATTTGAACTAAAATATAAATTAATTTTGAGTCTAAATGGATTTAGATTAGATAAAATCAAAAGGTTAAAAGGCTAATATGCTAATCCCATGTTTAAATCATGATAAGAATTATTAAATGGTCCATTATAAAATCAAAATAAATGTTTAAATAGAATCAACTTAATCTTATCAAGGATCGAGTACTTGTAATGATCATTAGAACAAAGAGGTGGAATATAACCAAATTTGTGTTTTGGGGCATTCCACTTGGTTACTTGTACTTGAATCGCTTCTTAGAATTCTTGGTTCACAAGCCAGGGGAAGGTGGGGAAGGAATTCTATTAAGTGTTTTGGCCACCTTGCTTTCACCTTTGGTATATATTAACTCATATTTATTTCTCAATAATATCAAATCAAGTTTACCTTTTTTCACTTACATGTTTATTTGGTTTTACAAAAATGTTCTTTTAACCTTAGAGGTGGATCATTTCAAAGTTTATCAAAAGCTACATAAAGAAAACAATTCCATGAAAAATATGGTATGGTGCCGTGAGCATAGCTTTGTTTAGGGTCTATCTGATGGGTTATTTTGTGTGTTACCAGAAAAATTTTATAACAAAGTGAAAGAAGGAATTATCATCTTAAAACCTTCCAAGCACTTTGAATTTTGCAAGAAAGACATCATCTTAGAAGGCCAAACTATGCTCATAGAAATTGATTTGGTAATCTATGCAACTAGATTCAAAGGTGATAAAAAGCATAGAATTGTCTTTATTTCTCCTTGGCTCAAAAAGATTGTAACAGGTTCAGAAGATATGTGAGTTCCTCTCTATAGGTTTGCATATTTTAAATGATTGAAGCTTACATAAAATATAGTTACTTACATTATCAAGCAAATTTTGATCATTGCAAGCAGTGCATACATCCACAGATTCCACAAATGGCTATCCTTGGGTACTCTGAGAACATATCAAACAGATATATTTTTCAGAGATGCGAGCATGGTGGTTGGCTTGCTTCCTTGATAATGGCTTCTTGCTACCAAATAGGATGGACACGAAAAAGAATATAATAGAGTGGGACAAATACTTCAAAAGATATACAGGCGGCTCAAGTGAGTACTATCGTAGATCTAGCATAACGCTTATTCGTAATTGGTATAATGACCAATTATGCAAAGATATGGGTTGCAACCCTAGAAGAAAGAATGGATTTTTGGCAGTTTTATTCCTCCCTAACGGCCCTACAGATTATGCTCAGCTCAAGTTAAAAAAGTATTAAATATGAGTTTTTAAATTAATGAGTGCTTTTTAATATCATACATTTTTTATAATTATTTGGTATTTTTTTCAAATAAGGTTTTGCAATTTTATTCCTTTGATTATAAAATTTATTATATATATTAGTGATAATAGCTAAAACAGTTTCTTCTATTATTTCTCATGTATTTTCCAACTTCCAAGTTTAATAACAATCATAGGAGGGTTAAGATTAATATCATTAAAATGTCGACCTATTAGAGCTTTAATGTAATCAATTATCTATCATGTTATTTTTTAAAACCATAAAAAAGGGATAAGTTGAATACCAAAACAAAAAGAAAGTAAATTTCAGAATGACTGACTAATTTCTCCATTGGCTAGATATTTCACTCTCTTTTAGATGCACATTGGTTCAAAATCATGTGTTTGTAGAGTCTCACCTTTAAAAAAATAATAATAATAGAAAAGAGTAAAGAAAACCAAAAAAAAAAAAAAATAGCGGCAACCTCAACATAAAGACTAAGGACAAGATCATATGCCAAGGCATGTTATTAAGATTTGAATTCATCAACAAATAAAACTTTCAAAAAAAGTGCATGGATGACACCTCTTCCCTCCAAAGTTAACAAAAAATAATTATAAATTGTAATGTAAGGCTATGGGTAGTCGACAACACAAGTAGAAAAAAATAATGAAGATCTTTAAAAATTACTTGATTCCAGGACTACTCCACTTGCCATACTTTGCTTGTTCAAAGTTTATTCAATATATACACTTTAAAGTTTATAATGTTTTACTTATTTTTATTTGCATTTGAATAAGTCATTAGTTTGTGTAATGATAATTTATTTGCTCTTAAGGCTTTTTTAAGCTTGGTTATGAAAAAATCTTGTAAGTAGGACCTTACCTTATACTTTTGATTCTATTGAACAAAATTATATCTTTCTTATAAAAATTTTTTTTTATTAAGAAACTTGGTGGCTATTATAATATTTCATGAAGGTTGACTGCTAATCCACTAAAGCCATGATGAGTCCTTTGTCATTCAATTCATCTTCTACTCCTCTCCTCCATAATATAACTTCCACTCTTATAAAGTTGACTTAGCCAACTCATAGACCTTAGCTTCCCTCAACCTAAAGAACCCATTAATAACTCTAATAATCTCTTAGAAATCGTCCCACAAGCCTATTAACATTCCAAGGCCTCAACCCCTATTTACCATAAGATTTTTAGCCAAAAAGCTAAATATGAGGAGACAATTTCCAACAATGAGCAATATAATTAAATAATTCGTAACTCCTTAATTATTGATAAAAAATCATAAAAATATATCCATTTGTTTTCTAACATCTCTAATCTTTCAATGATTTAAAGCTCCTTGCTATTTTTTTCAAAATGAAAAACTTATCCTTTTGAAAGCTTAGATTTTTAGTCTCAAATTTGTCAAAAGTTCAAAATAACCTTTTCCTACCTACCACCCCTTGGGAACAATAATCAAATTGTTATCTTCATCATCAAGATTATAAAGACTCTACATCATATTGCTATTTGACCTAAGGGTTTCAAAAAGTCAAAGTCAAGATGCTTGAAGGCACAAGACAAGCACAAATGGAATTTCATTTTTTAAGATTGCAAGAGTTTAATGCATATTGTTAGGCTTATTTTTTGTTAAGAAAGGTAAGTCTTTCTATTTTAGATCTTTTATCTTTTTTATTATGTTTTTCATTCATAAGAGAGAGAAAGAATATTGAAAAATTGCATGTCCATTATTAACTTCAAAGAAATTTGTAGTTATTTTCAAAAAAAAAAAAAAGACCTAGCCTCACTTTTGTGTGAACAAACCATAACCTAAAATTTATTCAATAGTACTTTAGATAAAAAGTTGTGTTCCACAAACTAAAATCTCACCTTGTATCAAATTTATAATAAGATAATGAGAACTAATAATTCATCACAAACTTAGTGCAATTATTACTATTATTATTATTATTATTATTATTATTATTATTATTATTATTATTATTATTATTATTATTATTATTATTATTATTATTATTATTATTATTATCATTATTATTATTATTGTTGTTGTTGTTGTTGTTGTTATTGTTGTTGTTTTTTTTTTTTTTTCAAAATGAAAAACTTATCCTTTTGAAAGCTTAGATTTTTAGTCTCAAATTTGTCCAAAGTTCAAAATAACCTTTTTCCTACCACCCCTTAGAACAATAATCAAATTGTTATCTTCATCATCAAGATTATAAAGACTCTACATCATATTGCTATTTGACCTAAGGGTTTCAAAATCAAAGTCAAGATGCTTGAAGGCACAAGATAAGCACAAATGGAATTTCATTTTTTAAGATTGCAAGAGTTTAATGCATATTGTTAGACTTATTTTTTTGTTAAGAAAGGTAAGTCTTGCTATTTTAGATCTTTTAACTTTTTTTATTATGTTTTTCATTCATAAGAGAAAGAATATTGAAAAATTGCATGTCCATTATTAACTTCATAGAATTTGTAGTTATTATCAAAAAAAGAAAAAAAAAGACCTATTTTTTTGTGTGAACAAACCATAACCTAAAATTTATTTAATATTACTCTAAATAAAAAGTTGTGTTCCACAAACTAAAATCTTACCTTGTATCAAATTTATAATAAGATAATTAGAACTTATAGTTCATCACAAACATAGTACAATTATTATTATTATTATTATTATTATTATTATTATTATTATTATTATTATTATTATTATTTATTTTGTTGTTGTTGTTTATTGTTGTTGTATTGTTGTTGTTGTTGTTGTTGTTGTTGTTGTTGTTGTTGTTGTTGTTGTTGTTGTTGTTGTTGTTGTTGTTTGTTGTTGTTTGTTGTTTGTTGTTGTTGTTGTTGTTATTGTTGTTGTTGTTGTTGTTGTTATTGTTGTTGTTGATGTTGTTGTGATTATTGTTGCCACTATTATTATTAATATTATTATTATTATTGTTATCTAAAAGAATTTCTTGCTATTAAAATTTAAAACATAAAAGATTTTAATTACACAATCTAATATATAAAAAAAAACTCCTTGCATGTATCAAGATAATTTGTGATATAATATCATCAAAAAGACTTAAATTAAACATTAAGAATTTAATAAAATATTGATCAGAGGAATGAGAGGCTTTGTATAAACATCGAAAGGTTGGAGTAGCTCCAATGGCAGCTAATATTGGAACCTAAATCCAACCAAGTTGGCAAAATACTTTAAAAAAATAGCTACATGTAAGTTTCTCGTTTAAGGGCGACTTCCATGTAACACTATAAGTCGCCCATTTGACGGGTGACTAGATTAGACACTTAAACGGGCAACTAGTGCCATGTCAGATTTGACGTGGAAAGCAAGTTATTAAACGGGTGACTATACCTATATTTAATTTTTTTAAGATGCTTAAATTACTAATTATCTTTTAAACCAAACTTATTTTAAAAATTTGCCCCCTCTAGATCTCCCTTTGATTTTAATGTGAAATTCCTATACCTCCACTCTTATCAAATGCCCATCCTCATTCTAGCCTCCTACCTCTCATCACTGCATATATCTTCTTGAATGAATTGCACGGCAACCTTAACCAGCCCATTTTTGCCCATCTCTCTTGCCACCTTCAGTCATGGCTCCATTATTGCATCTCCCTTTGTCTACTACCGTGAAGTTCAAACATTTTGGCAATGATGATTATTGCAGGTGAAATGCCAAAAATCCCTCACTAGAATTTGTCTAGAGTAAGCTGGATCACTAGGTAGATCAAGCTCTAACCACCCTTGGGTTGGCTCTGGTGATTAAGCTCGCCTGAAGGGTTTAGATGAGTAACAAATAGCTATGCCATTTAATGGCCATTTGGCCAAAATTCTCATGGCTTAACCATGGAAAAATTATGGTTTAGTGCTACCTCCTACCAAGTGGAACTCCTTGGATTGTTGTAGGTAGTTGGACAGGAGAGTTCAAGAGTCTAAATAAGGTATGATTGGCTAAACTCAAGGGATCTACCATAACTTTCATAACTCAATCTCTCTTTAATGATGGTTTTCTATGTTAATCCATTATGAACTAGCCCATTAGGTGAGGTGAGAGTCGCTGGTGCCTATGGATAATCATAAATTTTTTTTTTAAAACCCTAATAATTTTCATAGGTTAAGTCCAGTTCACCCAATTTTCTTTAAATGGCATACTGTGGCCCATTTAGCCCATTTGATCCACTTGGAATGGTCAAATAGGGTTGGATTGAACTAGAGAATTACCTTTACAATCAATGAAAAAAAATCACTTTCAAGGATTTGAATTGATTAAACTATCTAACATATCTAATTCTATCATGAACATGGTATACATATTTGAGATCTAAAGGGACTGCATTAGCCCATTTGTTCAATTTGACCACCTTATAAGGGTCAAATATTTTGTAAAAACCAAGTATTGTTAATGACATCTTTAGCTGCAATCACTCAAAAAAATTAGTTGAATATTATAATTATCTTAGTTTAATTAATCCTCTATGAAGGGTATTAATCTTAAATATGTACATCACATGGCCAATTGGACTTAGGCGAAGAGATAATTTATTTTGATGATTCTTGGACCATATTTAAGACATTTAGGAGAGATTATATATCTAATTGGTCTTATCAATTTAATGATTATATTGACCTAATTTCAATTATCTTGACTTACATTCAATTGACCTAAATGATATAATGATATAATGAATAATTAAATTAAGATAATTTTAGCATATGAACTCATTTAATGACCAATTTGGATGATCAATTTGAAGTTCATATGGCCTAACCTCAATATGGGCTCAAGGTTGACCCATATTGGGCTAAATTTGATGTTTGTAGTCTTGAGTTTGACTAGCCTTTATCAAGGGGTTCTAGTGGTCAACTTTGTGCATGACCATACTAGGAACATCTTAAAGTTAAATATCTAGGGTCATTTACGAATTTGGCTAAGTGGGGTTGTTCATTGAGAGTGAGTCTATATTGGGTATGGATATGAGGTTACCTTTGACTTAATTATGAGTCAAATTCTCCAAATTGATTTTGAGGATGGTCATGCCAAATTTTAGAGTCTCATGATTAATTATATAAATAATTGAATTAATGGGATGGCTTGATTGCTTAGACTAACATTTACATTCATTTAGAAATAATTGAACTCAAGAAGTGAATGTGGTCTACCTTAGGGCTAGTTAGAGTAAAACCAAGATGTAAGAGAGATTTATAAATGAACCTCCTATAAGAAATATTTATTTCTCATGTAAATAAAATTAAATGAACTAGTGCATTGGATTTTCAAATTTCAAAAAAAAAAAAAATTAAATAGTTACAAATCTAACTGTTAAAATCACCTCAAAATAATGTTACCAATAATAATTAATCATCACTTATTTAATTTATAGAGAAGGAGTGCAACCTCTATTATGAGACATTATTTCGTCTCTTCTCTTATACTATAAGAGCTTCTCCATTCTACAATAAAATAGTACATCCTTATATGTGTGACTAATAACACCCAAGAGGAGTCTGATAGTGATATGAAAAAATTTAAAATTTAAGTCTAAATTTTTAAGTTTTTATAGAAATTTAAAATTTGATTTTATAATGATAAGATACAATTCTTAATGCAACAAAAATAAAAGTACATTAAAGTAAAGAGACAATAATAATAACACACAACTTTTACGTGTTTTGGCCAAATCCTAAAACTGGCCAATGTCCACGCCTAGCCATCCCTAGCTAGGAATCCACTAAATTTAAAATAGCTTACAAATAGTATTCTTCTATAACGGGATGAGTATAACCCCTATAATAATATGTACTCTCCTACAAAGGGGCGAGGACAACCCTAATATAAGTTTTACAACACGAAAAAAATAAAAAATAATAAATTTTGATAAAATAAATCTCTTAGAGATATACCAAGCTATCCAATTCAAAAAGTGATCTCAAAACTTGTAAATGATCACTTTATAATTTAAAATTTGGAAAGATAAAATGCTCACTTAATATTGATAAGAAATAATAAAATAAATAACTTAAAGTGATCTTACTTATATGTTTATGTTATTAAAATTTGTACTAATACAAATATGATTTTAAATTCATAATATTCTTTTGAACAATAAAATAAATTTCAACAAGGAATAATTTATTTTATTTTAACCAAAAGATGCTTTTAATTAATGCAAATGATCATAAAATACTTAAATAAAATTAGTATATGATAGATCTAAGTAGTAAGCTTTTAATTAAAAGGAGAGATCTAGCAACTATAAAAATAAATTTAGCACAACAAATTAATTTAAAATGCTTTAGAAAGACTTCTAAAATAGATCTAAGAATAAATGATCTTTCAAATATGACTAATGAAGACATATTTCAAGAAATCATAAGAAATTTGTAGGAAGATAAAATTCAACAAGTTGAAATAAATCCTACAATCTATCATAAGAGTTTTTACAAAAAAAAATGATTGAAGAAACTTTGATGTGAAAAACTTAGACTTTGATGTCCAAAGACTAATCCACCAAAAAGTATAAATTGAAAAGAATAAACAGATGGTGAAAATAGTATGAACAACTAAAATGGTATTAAGATCAAGAAAATAAACTCAAGTAATTTGAGAAAGCTTGCTTAATTGAAGATGTTGAAGCTTCCAAACCAAGGATTTGATCTTGCATATTTGGAGAACACTTGGAAGGAAAATATAGGAAATTTTCTCTTAGATTTTCTAGAGGGATTTTGAATTTGAATGAGGAATGCTTTCATGAAGAGAATAAGGGCTATTTATAGGCAAGAAGGTTATTTTGAATTATTTTAAAAAATATATATTATTCTAACATTATTTTATGATATAATTATTTAATATTTAATAAATATTAAATTTAAGTAGCAAAAATTCAGCTATTCACATGGGCAAGTCAAAAATAATCAAATATGACTCTTAATATATTCAAAGCATGTAGTATGCATTCATTATTGAAATCAACTGATGTCTGAAAAGTCATAATAAATTCAATTTTAATCAAACGTGGGTCATGTAACCTATCAAATTAAAGGATCAAATCCAAGGAATTTGGAGATGAAATCGATATAAATTTCTTGATTATAAAATGACTTTGGCTAAAATGCAAAATTCCACATATTTTTGTTAATTTTGAAATATGACATTTAAATATTATGATATAATTTATATATAATCATACATATGTTAGTTATCATATAACCTTCAAATTAAGTTAAAATATTTAATTATATTAAGTAAATAAAATAATTACACTTAATAGTCATTATTTATTACTTATTATTATTTTGACAATTCAAATGCTATGTGTGAAACATATAATTGAATGTTAATTAGAAAGAGATTAATATAAATTAACCTCACTAAAATAATATGTTAAGTTGTGAGCAAATTGATTCTTGCCAATGAACTCATATGAATTTCTAAGATGCACATAGCCTAAAATATTATATCTTGAGCTTCATATTATCCATTTTGATCTATCTTTCATTCTTCTATTCTTGCAATTTTCTCAAACATATTGTGAGATGTATTGGATATATAATTAGCAATTAATATATCTGAAATACATAAAAATATTCATTAGAACATCCAAGCATTCATTTGTTATCATCAAAATTAATCGGATTGAACATGAGGCTCATTAAGCCAACAATCTCCCCTTTTTTGATGATGATAAACTAATGTTGGGTATTGATTTTGATGAAGGTCCAAATTGACCTTTCATCTTAGTTTTTGAAAAACAATTTCTCTTCTAAAAAAATTTATGCACAAGAGATGAGTAATGTTGCTCCCCCTAAATGTATGCATGAAATTGACTAAATACTATCCAACATTTTACTCTTCTCCCCCTTTTGACAACATCAAAAAGTCAGAACAAACTACATATAATTTTAAATATTTGGATCTAACATTCCAAGCATGCATCTTAAAGTACAAAAATATTCTTTTGGTAATGGTTTTGTAAAAATATCTACAATTTGTAAATCAGTACTAATTAAATTAATATTGACATCACCTTTCAAAACATGATCCCTAATAAAATGATGTATAATTTCTATATGCTTGATTCGTGAGTGCTAGATAAAATTTTTGGTCAAACTCATAGCACTAATATTATCACACTGAACTAGAATATGATTTTGCTTAATACCAAAATCTTTTAATTGTTGCTTTAACCAAAGGACCTATGCAACACAACTATCGATAGCTATGTACTCAACCTTAGTAGTGGATAAAGCTACATAATTTTATTTCCTGGATGACCAAGACACAAGCGATGATCCTAAAATTGACATGTGCCTGATGTGCTTTTTCTATCTACTTTACATCCAACAAATTCAACATCAGAATAAGCAACCAAATCACATGATAAATAATTTTTAGGATACCATAAACCAAACCTAGTAGTGCCTATCAAATACCGAAATATATGCTTGACTGCTATTAAATAAGATTCTTTTGGGTTGGCCTGAAAATGAGCACACAAACAAACAACAAATATAATATCAGACCTACTTGCAGTAATGTATAAAAGTGAACCTATCATACTCCTATACAATTTTTGATCAACATATTTTCCTAATTCATCTAAATCTAATTTTGTAGATGTGCTCATTAGAGTTTTACTAGATTTAAATCTTTTCATGTCAAACCTCTCAATCAATTCATTTGTGTACTTAGTTTGATAGATGAATGTGCCATTTTTTTATTGCTTAACTTGAAGACCTACAAAAAAAAAAAAAGTTCTCCCATCATACTCATTTCAAACTCTTTAGAAATCAAAGATGAGAATTCATGGAACAAAGATTCATTTATACTTCAAAATAATATATCATCTACATACACTTGTACCATAATCAAATCATCATCTATGCACTTAAGGAATAAGTTGGTATCTACTCTACCCTTTCTAAATCCATGATCTATCAAAAAGTTACTTAACCTATCATACCAAGAATGAGGAGCCTATTTTAAACCATATAAGCCTTTCTTTAATTTATATTTGGACAATCAAGTCTCTCAAATCCAGGTGGTTGCTCTACAAATACATCTTGGTCAATAAATCCATTCAAAAATGCAGTATTGAAATCCATTTAAAAAAGTTTAAAAGCCATAAAATAAGCACAACCAAGGAGTAACCTAAAAGCTTGTAGTCTTGCTACGGGTGCAAAAGATTATTCAAAATTTATACCTTCAACTTGTGTGTACTCTTGTGCAACCAACCTAGCTTTATTTCTATCAATACAACTTGAATCATCTAGCTTATTCCTAAAGACCCATTTTGTTCCAATGACATTTTGATCTTGGGGTCTTGGGACTAATTCTAAAACATCATTTCTTACAAATTGATTCAACTCCTCTTTCAGAGAAATAATCCAAAAATTATCTTTTAATGCTTCTTCTAAATTTTTAGGTTCAACCTCAGATAAAAATACTGAATGATCTACAACCTCTCTACTATGTCTTCTAGTCATAACTCCTTTTGAAAGATCTCTTATAATTAGTGCCTATGGATGATTTTTATTATATTTTCATTCTTTAGGCAATGAATCATCCACATTATCTTCTAAAGATATTTTCTTAAAATTATCAATCTCTTTGTCAATCACTTCATTTCTAATGGGATCAATTAAATTTTCATCAAAAATAACATGTATTGATTTTTCTACAATAATTTTTCTCTTATTGAAAACTATATAAGCTCTAGTAGAAAGAGAGTATCCTAAGAAAATATCATCATCTGATGATTTGCAATCAAACTTACCTAAATACTCTTCTCTATTACTCAAAATAAATCATTTACATCCAAATACATGAAAATGTTCAATCTTAGGCTTCTTTCCAAATAAACAATTCATAGGGTGTCTTCTTCAAAATTAGTCTAAAATAGATCCTATTTATCACAAAACATGCATTATTTACTACTTCTGCTCAAAAATATTTTGGCAATTTATACTCATCAAGCATAGATCTACTTAATTCAATGAATATTCTATTTTTTCTCTCTACTACTCCATTTTATTGGGGAGTTCTAGGTGCAAAAAAATTATGTCTAATCCCATGTTCATCATAATAATCCTCAAAAAATTTATTTTCAAATTCGCCACCATGATCAGTTTGAATCCTATTAATCAAAGGCATTGTTCTCTTTGAATATATTTAGAAAACTTTCTAAACTCACCGAAAATATCATCCTTGTAAGTTACAAACAAAACCCAAGTATATCTAGAGAAATCATCAACAAATAGAAAACCATAATTTTTTTTCACATAAGCTAGTGGTGCTAATAGGACCAAATAAATCCATGTGCAACAATTCTAAAGGTGTAGAAGTAAAAATAATATTTTTACTTTTAAATGAGCTTCAAGAATGCTTACCATGATTACATGCATCACAAACATAGCTTGAATTAAAGTTTAATTTAGGAAATCTAATTACTAAATCAAGTTTAGCAATTTTATTGAGTGTCTGCATTTTAATATGACATAGTCTCCTATGTCATAAGCATATATCATCATGAGTGCTTTTAAAATAAAGTAAATCTAAATTCACATCATGAAAGCTATCTAAATCAATGACATAAATATTTTTATATCTTTATCCTACTAACAAAATATTTTCATTATTTTTTATAATGCAATATGATGCATGGAATACTAAGTTCAATCCTTTATCACATAATTGACTAATAGAAATTAAATTATGTTTTAATCCTTCTACTAGAAAAACTTTATCTAAAGTGATAGAATTCTTACAAATAGAACCAATGCAATAATCTTTCCCTTTGTATTATCTCCATATGTAACAAATCATCCATCACTGATTCTAAAGTTGTGAATTTATCTTTATCTCCGTCATATGTCTTGAATATCCATGCCCAAGTATCACATGCCTTCTTTATTTTGAAGGCATTCATAAAAGAAACTCACATGTTAACTTTTGGAACCCAAACATGTTTGGGTCGACATTCTAAATTTGAAGCAAGATATTTAGCATGTGTGGTTTGTGTAGTGCTTGTACCTTTTGGTACCCATAAATAAGATGATTGCTTAGTATTTTGTAATTTATGTGCATAGCAATCAAATGAAATATGCCCTTTTTATCACAATAGTTGCATCAAATATTAGTGTTTGCATGTGGCTTAGCACGATAATTATAAGGTATATGAGTGGGATGTGTATGATGCAAACAATATTTATTAAATATTTTACTTATGAAGCATTATAATGAACTTGTGATTTCAAACATAATTCTAATCTTGCTTTTAACAAGATATTCTCTCTTTCAAGCTTACATACAAGTAAGGAACAATTTAATAAAGAAGTATTTTACTTTTAAATTATCACATTTTTTTAAATCACAAAAATGCATATCTAAAATTTTTTGTTCTTTTTCTAAGGTTTTGTATTTTTCATTTTTATTTTTATATTCAATAACTAAATCATTAAAAGCATCATCTAATTCATCATAAGATATATCATTACATACCTCTTGAGAATCTAAGTCAGATTCTCCATTTGTCATAAGACATATGTTGACCTCTTCATTAGATGAACAAGTACTTGATTCATTTGATTCTGGATTGGCCCATAAAGCCTTCTTCTTCTTCTTATGGTATATTTTCCTTCATATTTTTCTTCTTTCCACATCAATATCTTTCTTCTTTGATTCAAAAAGTTCGGATAATCACCTTTTATGTGTCCAGCTTTTTTACAATGGTAGCAAATGATCCCTTCACCTGCAGGAAATTGTTTAGTTTGAAATTTATAGTTTTTAGATTTTTTTTATACCTTTGATTCTTCTTCCTTAGCAAGTTTCCAAGCCTTTTGGATAGCATGACCACCTCACCACTATCACCATCCGAGCTTGAGGTGTTGTGCTCATCACTATCACCAACTTGTAATGCAATGGTTTTTCCTATCTCCTTCTCCCTTTTTGTTGAGTTATCCATCTTATCCCTTTGAGCAATAACCTGTTCATGTGCTATCAAAGAACCCAAAAGCTAATCAAGTGGATAAGTAAATAAATCCATAGCTTCACAAATAGTTGTTACTTTAGCTTCTCATTCTTTTGGAAGACATCTAAGAATTTATAGACTGAGTCTTGATTCCTATATATTTTTCCAAGAGAATGCAATGTGTTAATTACTTTCATGAATCTAGTATACATATCAGAAATAGATTCAGAAGGAAACATATGAAGTAAATCATATTCATGAACAAGTCTATTTATGTGAGCATCTCTAACTTCACTAGTTCCTTCATAAGTTATAATGAGTTTATCCCATATTTTTTTTCTTGTACTTAACATAGAAATTTTCATATAATCATGAGGTAATAAAGCATAATGTGAAGTATTACAAGCCCTAGCATTTAATTCATCAAGTTCTCTTTCAGCTGCAGTCCATTCTTAAAAGGTTTTTCTACTTTAATGTCATTTACTTCTACTGTGGGTGTATGATATTGATGTGTCAACATATACCATATACGTGCATCTTGACCTCTTAAAAATGTACTAATTTTATTTTTTCAATAATCAAATGGTACACTATCTAAAAGTGGAGGTCTATGAGTGGATTGTACCTATGGTAGTGAACCCTTTGGGAAACCTTATGCCATAGTGAGAAGATCTACTCTTGGATGTTAAGCTAATAAAAGAGCATAGACTCTGATACCAATTGAGTCTAAAGCACCCAAGAGGTGGGGTGAATTATGATATTAAAATTTTAAAAGTTAAATTTAAATTTTAAGTTCTTAGAAAATTAATTTTGATTTTATAATAACAAGATACAATTCTTAATGCAAAATAAAAGTACAAGAAAGTAAAGAGACAATAGACACACAATTTTATGTGTTTGAGACCCCAAAGCCTACGCCCATGCCACCCCTCCAGAATCCACTAAATGCAAAATTGCTTACAAATAGTACTCTCTATAATCAAGTACAATACAATAATATGTCTCCATGAAGGGGTGAGTACAACCCAATATAAATTTTATACAAAAGATAAATATAAAATAATAAATTTTGATAAAATAAATCTCTCACAAATATACCAAGCTATCCAATTCAAAAAGTAATCTCACAACTTATAAATGATCACTTTACAACTTAAAAATTTGGAAAGATAAAATGCTCACTTAATATTGCTAAGAAATAATAAAATAAAAAACTTAAAGTGATCTTACTTATATATTTATGTTATTACAATTTGTAGACTAATATAAAAATGATTTCAAAATAAATTCACAATATTCTTTTGCACAATAAAATAAATTTCAGCAAGGAATAATTTATTTTATTTTAACTAAAAAGATGCTTTCAATTAATGCAAATGATCACAAAGTACTTAAATAAAATTAGTATATGATAGATCTAAGTAGTAAGCTTTTAATTAAAAAGAGAGATCTAATAAATATGAAAGTAAATTTAGCACAATAAATTAATTTAAAATGCTTAAAAAATACTTATAAAATAGATCTAAGAATAAATGTTCTTTCAAATAAGACTAATAAAGAAATATTTCAAGAAACCATAAGAAATTTGTAGGAAGATAAAAATTTCAACAAGTTGAAATAAATCCTACAAACTATCATACGATTTCTTCACAAAAAAAATGATTGAAAAAACTCTGATGTGAAAAACTTAGACTTTGATGTCCAAGGACTAATCCACCAAAAAGTATAAATTAGAAAGACTAAATAGATGGCGAAAATAATATGAATAACTAAAATAAGATTAAGATCAAGAAAATAAACTCAAGTAATTTAAGAAAACTTACTTAGTTGAAGATGTTGAAGCTTTCAAACCAAGGATTTGATCTTGCAATATTTGAAGAATACTTGGAAGGAGAATCTAAGAAATTTTTTCTTAGATTTGCTCGAGGGATTTTGAATTTGAATGATTACATGAAGAATAAGGTTATTTATAGGCAAGAAGATCATTTTGAATTATTTCAAAAAAAATTTATATGATTCTAACAACATTTTATCATATAATAATTTAATATTCAATAAAAATATAATTTATATTAAATAAATATTAAATGCAAGTAGCCAAAATTCAGCTATTTACATGGGCAAGTCAAAAATAATCAAATATGACTCTTAATATATTCAAAGCATGTAGCATGCATTCATTATTAAAATCAGCTAATGTTTGAAAAGTTATAATAAATTCAATTTTAATCAAAAATGGGTCATGTAACATATGAAATTAAAGGAAAAAAAATCCAAGGAATCTGTTGGAGATGAAGTCTGATATAAATTACTTGATTATAAAATGACTTTGGCTAAAATACAAAATTCCACATATTTTTGTTAATTTTGAAATATGATATTTGAATATTATGATATAATTTATATATAACCATACATATGTTAGTTATCATATAACCTTCAAATTAAATTAAAATATTTAATTATATTAATCAAATAAAATAATTCCACTTAATGGTCATAATTTATTATCATTTATTATTTTGATAATTCAGATGCTATGTATGAAACATATAATTGAATGTTAATTAGATAGAGAATTATATAAATTAACCTCATTAAAATGATATGTTAAGTTGTGAGCAAATTGATTCATGCCAATGAACTCATATGAATTTCTAAGATATATATAACCTAAAATATTATATCTTGGTATTATCCATTTTGATCTATCTTTAATTCTTCTATTTTTGCAATTTCCTCAAATATATTGTGAGATGTATTAGATATGTAATTAGCAATTAATATATTTGAAACACAAAAAAATATTTATTAGAACATCCAAGCATTCGTTTATTATCATCAAAATTATTCGGATTGAACATGAGGCTCATTAAGCCAACAATATGAATACACGGGCGCACACACACACACACACACATACACATATTATTAATGATTTCTATAAATTTACAAGAGGAACAAATCTTTTGCCAAAATTTCAAATCAACAACAATAATCAATTCTTAACAAGATGGACATCATTAACAATTGTTCATAGATCATTGTTAAATAAAATTTTAACAAGAATAGTATGTGTTATAATATGATACTTTAAAGATGAGTAAAAAAAATGCTGCTACCTTAAAAAATTTAAGTCAATAATAATATTTTTGACAAATCTTCGAAGTTATTTTCTCTAGCTAAATTTTGCTAAGAAGAGGTAATTTTTTGCTCCACAAAAGTTAAGCTATCTTATAAAATGTTTTATTTTGTTCATGTTAGTAAGAAAAAAAAAAACTTAGAATATGATTCATTGTTCGCCTCATCTTTATTGATTCATATTACTATTTTTTTAATTTTTTCTTGATTTTCTTTATAATTATTTGAATTTTTTTTGGGTCCTCTGGCTATTGCTCCTATCGATGGCCAAGGGACCATTAGATAAGCCACTTTGATTGGCCTCGACACAAGTAGTGCAGTAGATTTATTAGATCACTAATGTGCACTCATTTCGAGGCAAATTATGCCATGAGTATTGAAATTTAAGAAATGACTATAACGATTACATGACTCCATTTCATGAGCCATTTCGGTCAAACGATTTTTCTTCAAAGAGACATTTTCATTCAAAATTTTTTATCATGATATTCTTTCTAAGGTATATCTTTGAATACAGAAAAATGAAAGGAGCAAGAAAAGAACTTTAAAGAAAAACTTCATCAATCGACAAAGACATGTTGGACTTGTAGCAATTTGAAAAAGATCTTAAAGATCTGCAGCGATAGAATCCTCTGCTAATAATTCACTACTAATTATCAATCCCAACGGTTGTAAAAATCTTTTGCAGCTAAATACAAATACAACAGTTTTAGAATAATTGTGAAACTACTGCAAAAAAAATTTTTTGGCAGTTAAAATCGCACAAAATCCTTAAAAATTGTTTTGAAATTCTTAATTTTTGTACTGGCGACAATGATGTGTTGGACTTCAGAGTTGGCTAATGAGAAAAATAAGATATTCATGAAAAGGTTAATAAAACATTGATAAGAGTTAATAACTAATAAAAATGTAAAAAATCATTTCACATTCATATATATATACATATATATATATATATATATATATATATATATATATATATATATATATATATATATATATATATATATATGTTAGTTATCATATAACCTTCAAATTAAATTAAAATATTTAATTATATTAAGTAAATAAAATAATTACACTTAATGCTCATAATTTATTATCATTTATTATTTTGACAATTCAAATGCTCGGTATGAAATATATAATTGAATGTGAATTTGATAGAGATTTATATAAATAAACCTCATTAAAATAATATGTTAGACAAAAGAATTGATTCACGAAACTCATATGAATTTCTAAGATACATATAACCTAAAATATTGTATCTTGAGCTTGACATTATCATTTTGATCATTTTTATTCTTCTATTTTGTAATTTCTTAAACATATATGTGAGATTTAATGTAATTAGAAATTGATATAGAAACACATAAAAATATTTATTAGAACATCCAAGTCGTTTGTTATAATCAAATTTGGACAACATGATCATTAATCCAATAATATGAAGACGCGCGTGCACACACCCACACACACACATATTATTAATGATTTCTATAAATTTACAAGAGGAACAAATCTTTTGCCAAAATTTCAAATCAACAACAATAATCAATTCTCAACAAGATGGACATCATTAATGATAGTTCATAGATCATTGTTAAAATTTTTTTTGACAAGAATAGTATGTGTTATAATATGATACTTTAAAGATGAGTAAAAAAAATGCTGCTACCTTAAAAAATTTAAATCAATAATAATATTTTTGACAAATCTTCGAAGTTATTTTCTCTAGCTAAATTTTGCTAAGAAGAGGTAATTTTTTGCTCAACAGAAGTTAAGCTTTCTTATAAAATATTTTTATTTTGTTCATGTTAGTAAGAAAAAAATAAACTTATCATTATGATTATCATTGTTTGCCTCATCTTAATTGCTTCATATTACTCATTGTCACTACCCATCAACTATGGCCAACGACCATCTCCTTGTCCTTTAGCCATCTTGTTGTCATCTGACTCCCCCAACATGCCTTCATATTTCTCCTTTATGCCATTTGTCATCTAAAAATATTTACATTATTGTATTGATTAGAATCTTCTTATTCCACATTACATATATGAGAATTCTAATGTTGAAAACTATTTAGTATAATTAATAAAAGCATTATTGTATTTACATTATTGTATTGATTAGAATCTTCTTGTACATTTTTCTTTATAATTTTTCTGAGAATTCTAATGCTGAAAATAACTTGATAGAATTAATAAAAGGATGCCTCCAATCTTATATATTTTCCCCCATATTTATAATTAATATTTTATCTTCATGTGATGTTCTTATTCAGAGCCTACTCTTTTCTTATATGTTGCCAATTTCACACACAATAAATCATATTTGATTTAATATTTGCAGTCAAATATATGATGCATTTATGCATCTACATTTATATGTATGTAGATGCATGAATATGGTTAAATAAATCTTGGATTAAGAGTTCATGTTACAAGACATAAACTGATTAAAAATTGAACCATTTTTAACTAGAATTGAATTAATGAATAAAGATTGAATCGATAGAGCTAACTTATTGATAGGATTTTCTCGACTTGAAATTTGGCCAACTAACTTCAAGTTAATCTTAATTTGAGATTGAATCTAGCTAAGATGGGCCAAATGATCGAACCGCCTCAATGCTCGACATTTTGATTCTATTTCTTTCTTCTCTTAGTTAACTATTTTCTCTTTCTATTGACGAAGTGATGACATTTGTAAAAAAAATTTAGATTTGTAGAGGTTAATGTAACTTTAAGAGATGTTTTATAAATTCTATTAAATTTTTAATGAGAATATTTAATAATATTAAAAAATTTATTTTTTTTGAGTATGACTCCATACAATTACAATAATATTCTCCAAAATTGCATATTTCAAATCATTTGTAGTATAACAATGCAACTTATTCTCATACAAAATGGATCAATGAACTTAATGTTATTGATGATAATCATTATTTATTACTTGATAATTGTAAGCATAATTAATATTTTTATTTTTTTATAGCTCAAACCAAATATCCAAGTAATAATATTTATTATCCAACTCTTATCTATGTATTTTAATCATTGATTGTCACCCCTCAACACGTTAATTTACATACCATAATACTACTAGAAATTTTATTAACGAAAGATTTGTGCCTCTTATGCTTGTGCACAACTTTCTCGATCTATAATCACTAAATATGCAAAGCTTTATTTTCTTAAGAAAAATAAAATGTTATATTTCTAAGCCTACAACCAATTAATCTTGACATGCTCTTATCAAAAGAGTAGAGAGAGAGAGAGAGAGAGAGAGAGAGAGAGAGAATGTAATAATTTTATATTGTTGTGTATTATGTATGCCAAGTTGATAGATGGAAACTTTTAGCTATCATGGTTTCATATGTGAGGATTTTTTTTTATATAACTTCAATCCCAAATAATTTATGAATTTAAAGTATGCATAATATCAAGTACAATAAGTAGGTATGAGGCAACTTGTATATTGATTTTCATGAAGGAGCTAATGAATATTTAGTTTAATGAATATCATAATCTAAACCTGAATATGTGACATTCACCATAAAAAAATAAGGCAGTATATTGCTCTATCTATTTATCCTTGTAATAAAAATCTTTTTCAATGTGCCAACATTATCATCATACTTTAGTAGTTTCAAGACATATAAAAAAAGTTAACTTTCCTAAATTAACTTTCAATTTGTTATAAATATTGAAATAGTAACCTAAGATCAAATCTATAATATAGACTCATACCATGAATTGGTCGAAGGATTGAAGTAAATTATTGATCATGAATAAATAACACTTTATCATAATGAAATTTTATCTCTAGTGTAAATTTTATAGATAAGATATATACACCTACATTCATTTAAATTCTTTAGATTAACTCATCTTAATAATATGAATCAGAATCAATGGGTCCTTTATTATTAACTAACTCAATGCTTGGCATGGTCAAAGTTAAGCATATGGACAACTTAAGCACATAGATGGTCATCTAACTAAAATCATATATAGAATATTAAGAGATTACTACAAGCATTCTTTAGTGTAGTCTCCTTGAGAGTGCAAATCAATCATGCTTCTTGAATGCATCATTGTCATGCCACCATTATAGTTGCTCCATTGGCTCATTCCAATAGTGCGTTCTATATCAATGCGAATTGTACTATGAAAACTCCTTCCCCTCTTTATAACAAAAATTATCAAGCATGTTTGATCAATGCCTTCTTAGCAAAGATCATGCTAGTTCAACTATTTTAAATTTTAAGATGCTTACCTGGGATTCCCATTATATAGAAACAAGTTAGGCATGGCTAATTATGTATATTATCTTGAGTCAACTATTTCAAATAAGGATGAGTGGTCTTTTTTATGTTATATGATAAAGATGGATAGCTCTATTTTTTAAAGTTTAAGGAAGTGTTATATAGTTACTGGTTAAATAATGAAAGGTTTGGGAGGTTATTATGACAAGAATTTAAAGAATAGCTGTAATTGGGTTAATTTGGGTTGATTTAGAAGATCACTTTTGTGGATGAATTTAATATGAAGCATGTAATTGAAAATATTTATGGATAGTTAACTAAGAATATGTATTATGATTTAGAGAACATGGTTAGATTTGATGGAGTTGAGAGTGGGTATTGAGAAATATGAAATACAACTAGGTCATAATCTTATTAAGTTTGGTTGAGAGTTATTGGTGGAGTTTTAAAATAGTTAGATTTAAGTTGGGTGATGATTAGTCTTAAAGAATTAAGATGTAGTGACGATGTGAGGAATGTTGAAAGCATATATGTAGAGAAGTAGTAATATATTTAAGATAGAAAATAAAATAACTATCATATCTCAACAAAGAAAAAGCTAACTCTTGAATCAACCCATCAACAACAACAACAACAAGCCTTTATCCCACAAAGTGGGGTCGGCTACATGAATCCTTCATCTCCATTATGTCCTATTATGTGTCAAATTCTCATTTAATTCAAGTATACTAAGGTCATATTTTATACATCTTAACCATGCCTTTTTAGGTCTACCTCCACCTTTCTTAACATCAGGCTAATCTAATGAACCTACTCCCCTAACTGGGTCATTGGACGACCGATGCTTTATGTGTCTAAACCATCTAAGGCGACTCTCTCTAACCTTATCTGCCACTGGAGCTACTCCAACTTTTTCCCAATCATACTAATTTTGTATTTTATCTCTAAGAGTAAAGCCACTCATCCACCTAAGCATCCTCATCTCTGTAACACTTAACTTAGTCTCATGCCTTTCTTTTATTGGCCAATATTCTACACCATAAATTATTGCAGGTCTTACCACCATCTTATAAAATTTTCTCTTAAGTTTAAGCGGTACTTTTCTATCACACAATAGGCCATATGCATTCCTCCACTTCAACCATCCAACATGAATTCTACTAATAACATCTCCATCTTTTTCACCATCATTTTGAACAATAGAGCCTAAATATATGAATCGCTCACTCTTTTTAATGACTTGTTCACCTAATGTCACAACACTATCACTATAACCTCTACAACAAAAATTACACTCCATATATTCAGTTTTAGATATGCTTAAATGAAAACCTTTAGACTCTAAGGTTGAACTCCATAATTCAACTTTTTCTTGGACTCTCTCTCTAGTCTTATCAATAAGAAGAATGTCATCAGCAAAAAGCAAACACCAAGGTACATCTTTCTGTAAATGCCTAGTAAGAACATCCATAACTAAAGTAAAAAAGATAAGGGCTTAAAGCTGATCCTTGATGTACTCCAACTAAAATAGGAAAATATTTTATCAACCCTCCTTGTCTTTGGACACAAGTAATAGATCTAGTATACATATCCTTAATGACTTGAATATAATATTAACTCCTTTCTTTTCTAAAACTCTCTAAAGAACATCTCTTGAAACTTTATCATAAGCTTTCTCTAGATCAATAAATATCATATGTATATCCACCTTACTTTCTCTATACTTCTTTATCAAACCTCTTAACAAATGTATAACATCCATAGTAGATCTACCTGGCATAAAACCAAACTGATTGTGAGAAACTTTTGTATCACATCGTAACCTGTGCTCAATTACTCTCTCCCATAATTTTAATGTATGACACATTAACTTAATTCCTCTATCATTTGCACACTCTTGTGCATCACCTTTATTCTTAAATATAGGAACCAAAAAACTCTTTCTCCACTCATCTGACATCTTTTTAGTCTTTAAAATAACATTAAAAAGATTTGTAAGCCAAGAAATTTCTTGATCTCTTAAACATTTCTACACTTCTATTGGAATATCATCAGGTCCTACTGTTTTTCCACATTTCATTTTCTTTAAAGCTTTTCTAACTTCATATTTATTAATACGATAATAAAAACAAAATTCTTTATCCATTTCAGATCTAGCTCAAGTGAGGTGAATTAAGGATGAAAATCATAAAGTGCTTTTCTTAGAAAAAGATATTAAAAATAGGTGGATGACTATATGAATCCATCTATTAAGGATGACTATGTATTAAGGATGATATGAATCCACCAAACAACAAGAAAATAAAATTTAATGTTTACCAAGATATATCATTTCAAAAATGAGAAATTTTATCACATATCAAACCTATTTATAATGACTATAATGATCACCATCTTAATGAAAAAGAAGAAATTTTTTTGAGAAAAAGGCAGTTGACCATTAAAAAAGAAAAATGTCAACCATCTTTAATTTCTCATATTTATTAATCAATAGCCAATGCATGTTCTCAAGATTTAGAAAATAAATAAATTTTAATGACGCAAATTTAGAATTGAAAGAATAAATTTAAATTATTATTTTTTGTTTCTCAATTAAGCACTTATGATGGGCATTGATTGGACTCTTATTTTTGCACTTTCTTAGGAACTTGCTTGGACTCTTATTTGGTACCTCTATTTACTTGACCATCTTATTAGCTTTGGCTCTTTCTCGAATTCTTGTAAGTGAGCCTTTCATATTTTGATCATATTTTATTTTAATAATCAATTATTTATCATTTAGGTTATAATCTAAATTAATATAATCAAAATTAATACAAGTAGGCATATATTATTCTACTTCTTATCTTTTGTTCATTAGTGATGCTATAGATGAAATACTCTTCACCCACTTTAAGGAGAAATGATTATAGTAGTTTTTGCATCTTCCATTAAGAAGTATTGTCTAATTGAATTATAGAGAGAGAGAGATGCTAGGCTAGCAAAATCTTAAGACTACTTTTCTTTGTCAATCTTTATATGGGTCTAATAGGGCACCCTTTTCACTACACACTTTGCTTTTAACACCCAAATGCTTTGACTAAATTAATAGAGATGGCTAAATTGCACATTATCATGAAGGACTAAATTGACTGACTTTAAATTCCTTCTCAATGCATTAGTTTGTGTTTATAGAAGACTCTTGACGATTGACTCAATATTAACATAGTAAATCGTGCAATATTATTAATAGACATGGAAAGATTACATGGAAGGCATGTTATTTCTTTAACTAACAACATCAATATCATTTCTTTCATATGATAGATATGAGATAGGCGAAGGCGTGAGAGTGTCTTTGAAATGAGACATATTGCCTCCATAATTGTAATATCTTAATGCTCCTTTTCAAGTGTCACTAATGAAGATTGTAAATGTCATTAATGATAAAAAAGATTTTTGGACAATTTTTATTAGAATGTTTATGGCCGAATGCACTAGATCCATCCCGGCATTATGTTTTTCATAAATATCATAGATCCAACATAAATGATTATTTGCATATTTATGTTTTGGTTGGTAATCACATATATAATAAGAAGCCAAGAGAGTTCATCCTTATTGACCCATTATGATTTCCTAATACATAATGAGCATGTTTTAGTGTAGGCTATCCCCATCATATAGGTTAACATCTCAACATCAAAGGAGTTGGGGTTGAGTTCTTGATGAAAGCAATCTCATATTATAGAAGTTGTGGTTTATTCTAAACACCTCAACTCGAAACTCATCTTCTATGGACATTTTAATCACCTTCATAGATGTTGACAAGCATTCTATTTAAATCACAAGCAAGAGACTATGTGACATGCTTCTATATGATATGTTTGATGGTGGCATGTAAGGGTGCAAGCCCTCCTAGTGTTTCCATTGTGGATCTACTAGTGAGTATAAAAGATAACATTGCTATACTTCAATGATTTGACAAAATTATTTCTCTAAGTTTATATATTTAAGGCACAAATTTTTAATTTATTGCTCGACTAAGACAAACGGAAAGTGAGACTTGTGCAAACTGAAATAAAATATTACACAACAGTCCAAAATAATGATAATATATATATATATATATATACGCACATAAAATATATACAATAGCTAACTTTGAAAGATTGATTTATAAGAAAATCAATATAAAAATTGATTAAAAAAGAAGAAAAAAAAAACACTTGCCTAGCACCTTCACCACACCCATACGTATATCAGTCGGTGAAAAATACCACCAGTCAAATAGTGAATCTATTGAATATATTTAATTCATAAAATCAAATTTTCTATGTACAATAAGCCAAACTAAATGGATTCTTGAACCAGACTTTAATGATCAAAATTTGAAACCCAACTCTCAACCCGGAGCCATTTTTCAATTCCCTAACGTAGGAATCAACTTGACTGAAATTCTATATAAAGCAAGAAAGTGTTTTCTCTGACAAACAGCCATGGCACCGAAGAAGAGAGTCTGCATCATCGGCGCAGGAGTCAGCGGGCTGGCAACGTGCAAATACTTGTTGGAGAGAGGTTTCCGGCCTGTGGTTTTCGAGGCTGATGGGACCATCGGCGGCGTGTGGAAGTCCACTTCTGCGTCGACGCGGCTACAGGGTTTGAGGGTGAGTTACCAATTCTCAGACTTCCCGTGGTCGGAGAAGGTGACGGAGATGTGTCCTGATAGTAAGCAGGTGATGGAGTACTTAGAATCCTATGCTCAGCGATTCGATCTTACAAGGTATGTGAGGTTTGGAGCGAAGGTGGAGGGGATAGAATACGTTGGTGTTGGAGAGGAGGAAATGGAGGCGTGGGATCTGTGGGGTGGCGCCGGCGACGCGTTTGGTGATGGCCGAGGGGTGTGGCATGTCACTGTGCAACGTGTGGAAGATGGAGCTATAGAGGTATTAATAAGTATAAACTCATTAAAATTTGTTTAGATAGTGAACAGATTTTAAAGCACTTCCATCAATAATAATAATAATAAAAAATAATAATAATAATAATAATAATAATAATAATAAGAAGAAGAAGAAGAAGAAGAAGAAGAAGAAGAAGAAGAAGAAGAAGAGTGTGGATCATAAATTTAATATTTTAACGCTATTTGAGATATGAGCTAAGAGATTAGGTTGATTTAATTATTATTTTTACTTGTTTTGTGCTCCTATATTACTTTTTTATATTTTTTTGCTCAAGAGAAAAAAATATTCATATTATTGAAAAATAATTATAATGTAAGTATTAAAAAATAGTAAACATGATATATATATATATATATATATATATATATATATATATATAGAGAGAGAGAGAGAGAGAGAGAGAGAGAGTTATGCTCTTGAATTCAATGAGAAAAATAGAACAAGCTTAAATGATATTTTGGAACTCATTAATCAAATAAAGATCAAGATCCACAAAAAATTAAAATTAAATTAATCTGAACATTATAATACTCCGCTCAAATGAGTTCATTTTCTATTATTTAGTTTGTAGTATTCAACCCAAAAGTGTTCATTTGCAAGCCTATCTTTGATGAATGAGTCATGCAGGTACATGAGATGGACTTCATAATTCTTTGCATTGGACGGTTCAGCGGACTTCCGAATATCCCAATATTTCCAATGAATAAAGGTCCAGAGATCTTTAACGCTCTATTGATCCATTCAATGAACTACTATAGTATGGATAGCACAGTTGCTGCTGAATTGGTCAAAGGAAAAAGAGTCACCATTGTTGGTTATCATAGATCAGCACACGACATTGCTTCCGAATGTGCTAATATTAATGGTAGTTTCTTAACCAATTTTTGATTTTTTTTAAATAATGGAGATATCTGTAGCTTAATATATTAAAATTAAAAAATGTCATACACAAATTATATCAAAAATATATGAATAATAAATATATTAAAGATTACATACATATCGAAGAGATTCCACTCGTAGAAGTTGTAATACCAAAGAAAAACAAAATCCAAAAAAGTTGAAAATTTTGATGACAAAAAATAAAACTGAGAAACAGAGAAGGAGAGGGTATAGTTAGCATAGCATCAACAATAAATGTTTTATCAAGGTTCCCATCATGCTCTAACATACCTGAAGAAATATAGCCATCCACGAAGGGGAGTAGAGGTCGCCAACATCATAGTTCAACCATCAGATTACGAAAAATATCAAGGGGTTATTTATATTGTTAAAAAAATAATAGTGTAAAAATAGTGAAAAATTAATATAGTTTAATGAAAAGTGGATATAGTAATTTAGATGAGTACACAATAAAAACATATATAATTTCAGAAAAAGATATGACAAATGTCATGTAAAATCCGATGGCTAATAGAGGTTGGGGTCGACATCAATGAGTAGTGGTAAAAACCAATATCTATAGATGATGATTATGACAGTGGTCGATAGTGACAATCGACGGTGATAGGGGTGATGATTGACAATGGGCAGCTGTCGTCCGATGACAAGGTGGGTTCATTAGAAAAACTTATTTAAGAAGAAGTCTTGAGTAAGAAAATGTCTACCCTAATGAGAAATATTGAAGGGAATGCTATTGGTTGAACTTGTCAAGGTGGGTTCCTAAAATAGAAGGTCTTGGACCATCGATTGACCCAAAAATTTTCAAGAAGAGGAAACTATATAAATAAATTAAGGTTCTTTTAAATATGTTTAATTACCCAAGTCTAGTTCTTCAAAATTAGTGGTTTCATATTAATGAACTAGGTGCCTCCATTCCATACCAAATCATGGTCTTCATACATGAAAATTTAATAATTGAAAATATATTTAAAATACTAAGTAAATCCATATTACTTTTGATCTTCTTAATGGTAGAAAGGGGTAAACTATTAAAATGTTATTTAAGTATAACATAGTAAGTTATTTTGTCCTTGCTTTTGAGAGATATCCCTCAACAAGGAAAGAAACATAACTATGAAAGTTGTTGATGAATGATAAAAGAAATCATCGATTTGGTAATCTACAAATTAAGAAGACATTTTTATTTGAGAGAATAGCATTATGTGTTAGACGAAGAGACATGCAAGCATTACTCCTAATAGTATGTTAAAAAATTAATAAAATAAAAAAACGTTAATATAGTTCTTAATAAAGATGAAAGAAAAGGGGGGCTAGGGAGTGGGGAAAAGAGGATGAGATTTAAAAGTTTGAAGGCTACAGGAGAGTGATAAGCTAAAAGGGAAATAATTTTTTTAGATAAGTTATTGGTGAAGGCTTAGGATAAAAGGGAGGCCAGTGAGATGTGTGGGGGAGAATAGATAGGCATGAAGTCTTCTAATAAAAGCTAAAAGAAAGCTAGAGGTAAGAAAACAACAAATAAATAAGGGGGAAGATAATTTTAAGGAGAAGGAATTACCACAAAGAAAATTGGGGAGAAACACAATAAACCCTAAAAAGGAGTCCCAAAAATCTTAGCTTATCATTAAATGTATTTACTTTGACTAATTTACTTTGACTAATGTGTTAATTGATAATGCATTATATAATATTACTTATCTTTACTTCATCAAAATAATATCATATATTTATTTTATTGTTCATGCTATATATTCCAATTACATCTAGAATAAAAAATAAATAAATATATTGAGGTTTGGGGATAGCAAAAGAGAAGAGAGATCATATAAGTTGTTAAGTGAAAAATAAAAAAAAACTTTATAAATATTTCTAATTCAATAATTAAACAAATTTTTATGAATGCATGAAAAAAGCCTAAAATACAAGATCCCTATGCTTGCTTCATCATAAGAGACCATAGTTAAAATAATAAATTATCAAGCATTATTTGAAACCAAAAATCTAAAAAGGATATACTTAAACCATCAAGATAGATGAGTTTACTACTATCTTAATCATCACTTTAATTCCAATCATTCATGTAGCTACATGTCAAATACAAAAGTAGAAAAAAAAATCTGAAATATTATAAAATTTAACTAACAAAAAATAATCATAAGATCTATAAAAATTTATATTAGATAAAATCAAAAAGGTAAAAAGGGATAACATACTATTTCATGTTCAAGTCATGGTAAGAATTAGTATTTGTTCTATTATTGAATAAAAATGATTAAAAATGTCTAAATAAAATCATCTTAACCCTATTAACAGGACCAAAGTGCCCTTGCACGATGATTGTTCGAACAAAGAGGTGGAATATACCTAAATTGGACTTTATGGGTATCCCACTTGGTTACTTATTTTTAAATCGCTTCTTAGAATTACTAATTCACAGGCCTGGAGAAAGACTCATATAAAGCCTTTTAGCCACCTTGCTTTCACCTTTGGTATACATTAACACATTTATTCTTAATAATATCAAATCATTTTTACCTCTCTCATATGTTTGCTTAATTAACGTTATAGATTTCTTTTGTTTTACTCTTAGAGGTGGATCATCACAAAGTTAGTAGAAAACAAATTGAAGAAAATAATACCCATGCAAAACTATAATATGGTGCCAGAGCATAGCTTTGTTGAAGGACTATCTGTTGGGTTGTTTAATGTGTTGCCAGAGAAATTTTATGACAAAGTTAAAGAAGGAAGCATCATATTGAAGCCTTCTAAGAACTTTGAATTTTGCAAGGAAGGCATCATCTTAGAAGGCCAAATTATTCCTATAGAAACTGATTTGGTAATATATGCCCTGGGTTCAAAGGTGATCAAAAGATTAGAAACATCTTTATTTCTCATTGGTTCAAAAAAATTGTAATGGGCTCAGAAGATATGTCAGTTCCTCTCTATAGGTATAAATATATTCATTAACTTATTAAAACTTACTTAAAATTGGGATACTTACATTCAAAAGAAAACTTTGATCAATGCAGGCAGTGCATACATCCTCAGATTCCACAAATGGCTATCATTGGATATTCTGAGAGCATTTCAACTATATATGTTTCAGAGATGAGGGCAAGGTGGTTGGCTTGTTTTCTTGATAGTGGCTTCTTGTTACCAAATAAGATAGACATGGAAAAGAATATAATAGAGTGGGATAAGTATTTTAAGAAATATACAGAAATTGACTAGATATTATCGTAGATGTTGCATCACCCTTGTTCGTAATTGGTATAATGATCAATTACGCAAATATATGGGTTGCAACCCTAGAAGAAAGAAGGGATTTTTTGCAAACTTATTCATTCCATATGAGCCTACAGATTATGCCCAGCTTGAGTTAAAAAAGTAATAAATGTAAGTTTTTGTGTTAATGGATGATTATTAATACCATATATTCTAGTCAATTTTTAATGCTTTGTCAAACAATTGCTTGCAATTTCAACATTATTATCTTTAATTTTCTTATATCTTGTTGATAAGAATTAAATTGGTTTCTCCTAGTGTTGCTCATTTTTCCTAACAACTAAATATAACAGTTATCCTTGGAGGCTTTGGATTAATACTATTAGCACTTAAAATTATTAAACTTTTGGAGAAATCAAATATCCTTCATGTTATTTTCTAAAATCACGAAAAGGGATAAAAATATAAAAAAATGATAAATTGAATTATTCCTAGTAGATTTATTCAATTGTTGGAGATCTCACTTTTTATAAATAGATGTAAATTTGAAATTACATGCATATGAACTTAACTTTTGCTTAATACATAAAAAGTTTATTGGATGATTAGTTATGTGGATTAAATTTTATATTGTCTCTTGCACATGGACAAGTTGACCTTAGCTCTATGATGGAGATGTAATTCACTATGATTGATTAAAAAAAATCTATACATTTAAATTTAATGATCTTACCATCAAGTTTTTTTTTCTATGGAACCATATGAGAAAGATTATCCACTTCATCCACATAAAATCTCCTCTAACTTAAAACTCATAATTATTGATAAAAATATTATTAAATTTCAATTGATAGTTATTAGTGCTTCCCATAATGATCTACCTCCTCTAATATAGTAATTGATATAAAAGTATGTTGTATATATTTCAGTTTATTTAATTATTTTATGTAATAAAAAATAAAAAGCAAATAAAAAAATTATTTAAAAGCTTATTTCAAGGGAATTGAGCAACAAGAGTTGGCGGATGTCGAATTTTAGGTCGATACAAAATCATGTCTAACTTTTATGAAAAGATAAAAGGTCATCTCAAAATAAAAGGATCCTCTTGAGAGTTTGTGTACTTGGCGAATCACATGTAACTTATATATTATATATATTTTAAAAAATTCAATATATAAAAATATATTTATTTGATATTATAAAGAAAGTATACATCAGTAGATCATAAAGATATACAAGCTTATGTTATAACTATGTTTTAACAAATATATTATATATGAAATGTATTGTATACGAAATATATTGTTATATCTATGTTTTAACTTGGCTTTTTTCTTAGAAGTAGTATTTACTTATGTGTAGAAATTCAAAATCTTCTAACTTGGATATTGTTAAACCATATTGTAAACTATGACTAAAGCTTTCAACTGCTAGGTTAATATTACTTACATCATTTAAGATTGAAATAATATAATGTTAGCTATTATTTTCTCCAAAATATAACAATTTGACTTGGTGGGACAACTTTTTTAAATTTTTTATGGCATATTGATATTAATTCTTACTCATTATGCTGAGCTTATTTTTTTAACCAAACACCCTTTTAGTAACTCAATAAATTATTATAATTATATCTTCATAAGATTGATCATTTACTTATATATGACATGCTGACATGCTCATTGTTATTCATCCTCACTTGCTGAGTTACTGAGGTAAAAGATTAAATAAATATAATAAATATAAAATAAAATAATTTAAATAAATAAAATAAAAATATCTCTTTCTCAATCTCAGAAAATGGGGCATTCTTCTCTGCTTAAAAAAAACTTCTTTTGGGTCCCAGCTACCTTCTCTGCAACGTTTTATGCCTCCATGACAAATAAAGCATATGAGAATGAATAAATCCAAAAATAACAGCATATAAGTTGCATGACTAGACTTGTACAAACAATATAGATGAATATTTAATGAGTTACAACCTAATTTAGATTAATATTTGGTGGCAATTGCATTACAATAATGACTATAATAGCAAACAAATCAAACGTTAGGTAAAATCTGAATATTGAAAAATATATCATGTGCCGATATTTTGCACATATCTTACTTGTTATTTGGCCAAATTTGATGAAATCAGTATTGTTGGAAAGATAACAAATTCATATGCAACTTTGATGTTGATCACTTTTGATAATTACCTACGGATGAAAGAAGTCTAAAATTCTAAAAAATATATCTTTTTACTGGTATTTCTCATATATCTCACTCTTCTCTTAGCCGAATTTGATGAAATATGTATCTTTCGAAAGCTAACATATTTCTCTATAACTTTTATGTTGATCATATTTGATAATTACCAAAGAATGAGTTACAGGTTTTGCAAACATCACATAAAAAAAAATTCTGAAATGCTGAAAAATATATCTTGTGCAAGTATTTCGAACATATCTCACTTATTTTCTGGTGGAATGGAAAGAAATATGTATCATTGGAGAGCTAACAAATTTCTCTAAAAATTTATGTTGACCACTTTTGATAATTATAACTCGGACAAGCAACGACTGAGATATGTGCAAAATACTTGCACATAATATATTTTTTAGCATTTCATACTTCTTTTTCATGTGACCATGCATGATAATTACCTACAGATGTGCTACATTTTTGCAAACATCATATAAAAAGTCTGAAATACTGAGAAATATATTATGTGCCAGTATTTTGCACATATCTCACTCATACCTTAGCCAAATTGGATGAAATAAGATTCGTTGTAAAGCTAACAAATTCTTCTATAACTTTCATGTTGATCATTTTGATAATTACTTATGGATATGCTACAGTTTTGTAAAAATTACACAAAAAAGTTTGAAATGCTAAAAAATATATCATGTGCCGATATTTTGCATATATCTCACTCGTTCTTCTACCGAATTAAATAAAATATATATCGTTGAAAAGATAACAAATATTTTTTATAATTAAAATCCATCAATACTAGTGATAGCTCGACATGATCCATTTAGTTGAACCATCCAAAATAAATTTGATCAAATCATGGGATTTATAATGTAAAATGAAGATTTATCATTCTCATACATCACACCAGCAATAAACTAAAAAAAATGAGAAGTCTATACTTCAAAAATGTTTGAGAAACAACCTTATATATGTATGTAATATCTAGAAAATCAAAGAAATGCAATGCTAGTTTGCAATAACAACACTCAAATCTCAATGAAGAATGATGGTGGACTACAGATCAACAAATCAAGTGAAAGTAGTTTTACACAACATTAAACATACCATGATAAACTTATTCAGAATTTAAGTGTTAAATACAATAGAAAAAAAAATATACATCAACAACTTAATATATTCAACAAAATATCTTAGTGCATTATATCCCATCATCATTAACCTTTACTTAGGTTTACATTCAACAAAAAAAAAATTTAATTTAATAATAAGAAAATGTTGAGATAATTAATGATTGAATAGATTATAAAATCATCTTCCTAAAATCATCTTCCATCCATCTAGCTTTTGATCCATCTATGATTATAAATCTTGGATCGAATCATTATATTCTTTTGTTAATCTATAAAGCTTGTTGACATTGAATATTTTCTCTTTTGAGATGAATATTTCTTTTTTTTTCAGGTATTTTGTCTGATGAAGGCTGATTTCATTATGTTAGATCCACGATTGACAATCGGTGTTGGGATCCATCTAGACATGTCTTGATAAAATATGAAGGCTTGTGATCACCTAAACTAATATGTTGAGTACCAAAGAAGTTTCAAGTTTATGGCTTTTCCCATTCTCTTGTGGCATGACCTTCACCATAAACTTTCTCCAATTTATTGTAATTTGCAATTGGAATATTTAAAAAAACACCACCTTTGGGGAAAGCTTGCAATGCAAGATGTAAAAAGCTTAACATATATTTCTTTGCAGTATTTTGAGGAAATATATATGTTATAAAAAATACCTGAATATGTGAAGCATATTACTCTTGCCCCATTTTCTTATCTTCATCCTAGACACACTTGATTTTCTTCTTAGTTCCTGGATGTGATTCAATATTCTTCTTTGATGTCTAATATGATTCTTACACTGCTCCAGTGTGACTTCAATTCCAAATTTCTCTTTTAATTTATAAGAAATACCTTCATACATAATATCTTTAAAGCCTTGAGTGTTTCTTATATTTGCAGCAACGCATTCACACATAATTTGTAGAAGCCCTTCAATTCATTCTAGTTTTGTACTCTACACAAAATGCCTTCATTTACTTTTTAGAGGAAGTAAAAGGTTATGAGGAATAGGGTCCATTTAACTTAAATAGGTAATCATTATATAGAAGAAAATATTACTAGTTAGCATGATTAATATATATTTTATAAAAAAATTTATTTAAAAAATATATTAACTCAAAAATATAAATACTTATTACCAAATATATATATATATATATATATATATACATATATATATATATATACAATTTGCAACAAAAAAAAACATTTTCTACTAAAGAAATATGATTTACAAAAAAGATAATAAATTTATCATTACAAAATATAAACTACTTGCTAAAACAAATGTATTATGTGATCCAAATTTCTAGCTAATAACCAACTTAGTTCATGTAGCTTCTGGTCCCTTTTGTACAACCACTAATCAGAATCGTCTATAACCCTCATATCATGTATGTTAATATGTGCTTTCCTAACCCACTCATTCTTTGGAAGAATGAAATCATCACTCCTTTCTAAAAAGATCCAATTATATAATATACAAGGTGCAAGAAAAATATCAACTTGTGTTTATAATAAAATATATGTGTTGCACTTGATACTTCCAAATCGATTTTTCAAATAATTGAAAGCACACTTTATTATAATACAAAGTGATGAATGTCAAATGTTAAATAACTCCTTAGCTTTGGTTGGTCTTATGCTAGTGAATCCTTTATGGAGATATAAAACCCTTCATAATAGAGTAGCCCTCCTTCACTAGGTATGTCACACCCCAAATTACCCCCTATTCCAGGGTCAGTCTGAGGTATAACAGAAATAGATTACTCGATTAAGTGCAGATTCCACCAACTCATTCCAACATGTATCAATTCAAAACAAACAAGTGAAATTTGTATCTCACTAAATCATCACAAACAAAAACTTATGTTTCAAATTCATCTAATAATTAATTCACATCACATAATTGGAAGAGTGAGAATCCTCAAGTTTATACACTAATACAGAGCAACTAAAGACATCAATTTTAAAATTTGTACTTTTTTTAAAAAAAACCTTTACAGTCTTTCGAAACTATACACCAAAAACTGTACAAATCAAAGAGCTTAATTAGCTTCTACCCTTCTTGATCTTGCCAGAAAATATCAGCATGTAATATCATAGGCTAAAGCTCAATAAGATAAATATTGCTAAAGAAATCTCAGAATAAGACATTGTAAATAATGTGCATGTACATTTGAAACTTGCAAGAAGATAAGTGTTATAAAATATGCTATAAGTTATAAGAACTGAACAGTAATCTGTAAAGTAGTAATGTATAAATAATTTACAATAAAATTATCTGTACATATGAATCAATTATTTAAAGAAATCAAGTTCAGTTTTGTATCGAATCCTTTTCCTAGAAATGTCATTTATAATTGCATAGATTTTTACTGTCATAACAGAAGGGTCGTCACTCAGACCGTCGGCCTAAAGCTCAAGATAAGGCAAGACCAGTACCATACTACTTGCCTAACAACCCCCTTAACACCAATTAGTCTGCCCAGCATCAATGTCCAGAGCTAAGAATGCTAAGATCTCTTATCGAAGGCTCATCTCATCATATTTCTTCACTTCAGAGAAACTTCAAAGACTATCCACCTAATTATATGACACTTAATGGTATTAATGGTATATTATCATTTAAACAATTCTAACTTAATATTAGCATGCTCCCTAAACACTTACACAATTATGGTTGTCATAATATCTATTTATTTATCTATAATTCTTCCTAACTAAACCCTTATACTGTGATGGTTAATTAAATATCATAAGCATTTAGTATGAAATGATTAAATAGATAAATTATATCATACCTATAACCACAACACATATATTCCTATTATGACTAACCTCTCCTTTCATTAATTGTTGAAATTTCTCCTTCCCACTGACTTCACTTTAAGGGCTTTTACCTAGATCCAAACGTGATTGGGAGCAGAGCAATAGAACAAGGGAAATGGCTAGGATGTTGGAGCACAAGGAGGAAATAAATGAGCTTATATATATATATATATATATATATATATATATATATATATATATATATATATATGTGTGTGTGTGTGTGTGTAATGTTTAGGGGAAGCAATTAATGAAGCTACAGTGCAAAATTGATGGCTATATAATCATATTATTTAATTAAACAATCAATATAAGTTAATTAAGAATTACTTTTAACTCTTTTTCTTTCCCACCATGCAAACATTAAATGGTTCTATGCAAGGCTAAGTGGAATTCAGAATTTGCTACAGTAGTTTAATAGATTTTAATTACACTACAATCAAGTGAAATGAATTTATATAATTTTATTTAAATGATATAATTAAGATTATTAATCAAGTAAATTATTATTATCATTTTTATTTATATATCTTAAACTAATTTATAATTATGATTCTGATTATAGTTTGTGTAAGTTTTTTATGTATCAATATTATCTTAAAAAATATAAGATTTTATAAGAATGTCTACGATGATTTTTAAGATATATGAAAAATGGGGTATATTTTAAAATGCATAAAATGCAAAATTTACCTCTCCTTTTTGAAAGTTTTGCGTATTACAAGATAGTACTTATCTGTGAGTAGTTGTGAAACATTATTCTTTAAAAGTAAAATAATTAATGAAAGTGATAGTTATATTATAAATATTTTGTATATCTTAGAATAATCAGACCATCATATTATTTTAATACATTACGAAGTAATATATCATCATGTGTTGAACCTTCCCACCCAACTAAAACATATATAAACCTTAAATCAAAGTCTATTATTGCAAGCATATTTTGAGTGGTATAAGATATTTTCTCCCTTTAAAAGCATATTCATACTCCTTAAAAACCCTAACTTTAATACGGGTTCTGTCAAGAGCTCAAATACAATCCCAAAATTAATAAGCTATATTAGTAGGAGCAATAACATACTTATATAAGATATCATTATTGTATCTTGAAGAAAGACATGAATCTTTCATTCAATTATATTTTATGTGGAGTTTCAAATGATGGAAGCATTATCATCTCATGTTGTACCTCTCCTATAACATTCAATACAACATTAAAGTACCTACTCACAGTTTCTTCAGAGCATTGAAAGTTGAATCGAATGATTCGATTTCGCAGACTATGCCCAAGGGTATGCAATAATGTAACATGTTCTTTAATTTTCACATTGAGTCTGTCTAGAAGTAAACCTCTTGTGCGAACATAATTTTAAAGAAAGAACTATTTTTATTTGAACTATCTTCTCAATATCGAATCGGATCCATGATACAATCTAGAAAGGTATATTTTACATTGGATATTTTGCTCAGGATTAATTTTTTGTTGATCTCTTTTCAATGTATATAATTAAACAAATATAATTGTGATAGAGCCAACAATGCGTGGATGAATGACTAAAGCAAGTTGATTTCTATTGATAATAGTAACAGCTGCATAACTAGAAATAATAATTAATAAAAAGATAAAGACAATTATAGCTTCAGAATAGACTAAAAAGCTAGTAAGGGTCGCCCTTACCTAGCTGAATTTGATCAAGTGCCATACCCGAAAGGTTACTCAGTACCAAAATTTAATACTCTTATTGAGCATGCTAATCCAAAATAACATCTATCCCAATTCAAGGCTATTTGTGGTAACACAGGAGGGAATGATGCACTATTTTTTCACCAGTTTGTCAGCAGCTTGACCTCAACTACTTTCGAGCGGTACGTAGAATTGTCGAAAGATTCGATCAATACCTTTACTGAGCTAGAAACAATGTTTGTGAAAAGGTTCACCAGTGCAACCGAGAAGATAACAATCGCTGACCTTGCCTTACTAAAAGTGAGAAAAGATGAGTCAGTGACAAAATTTATAAGTCATTGGCGTAACCTAAGCATGAAATACGAATAATAATTGGAGGAAGAACAAGAGATCCAATTGTTAATGGACAATATGAATGATAAAATGACACCATTTTTATATATGATGTCAATTACAACATTCCAAGATTTGCTTGAAAGGGTGGCCAATTTTGAAAAGTTAAATCTCCCTAAGGCTAAAATCTATACAGATAAATCAAAGAAAAATAAATCTTCAGACTCAAAAAGGAACGAAACTCATGCAGCTTTCTATAGCTCAAGTGGTGAGAGATGAGTATTCTATAATGTAGATAAAAGAAAACAGGCAATGTACAATGATGATAAGGGAAAGAAGCTTTTTCATCTTAATTCACAGCCAAAATTGATATTGGGAGACAATGATAATGCTCGGGCTTTTTCTGGTGGTGGAGAGCATCCAAAATAAGCAATAAGAGATGATGAGCGAATGCAGCCATCTCTTTAGAAAAAGATAAATAAAGAATATTCCTTTAGAAGGGACAGTGTGGCTAAATTTTTTTGCCAAGCAGTCAAAGCTGGTCTATAATTACTAGAAAGTAAAAGGCTTGAAGAAGTTAATCAAGTCAATAATCCAAATTACAGTCTCTATCATTGGGTGATTAGTCATCCTAATGAAAATTATTATCTTTAAAGATTGGCTAGAAAAGAAGTATCGATGAGGTGAATTTACATTATCCGATAGTGTTCTAGTCAACCCGAAAAGAGAATCTACAAGGATGATTACATCCTCTTTCGCATCACACATTAAAGGTAAAAAGAAAGAAAAACTAGTTCATATTGAAGAATGGGAAATGACCATTTCTAAAAAGACTATAAAGATGCTGAAGCAACTTGCAGGAGCTCCTGGTGTCATCTGGAAACCACCTCTTGAACCAGTGATTGATCTGAAAGTAGTGCCGAGATTGTATGCATCAACCTCCACGTCATCGAGTCAGAGGCACTACAATACTGCCAACTCATCTAAAAGAGAAATGCAATTGGCACAAATTTTACCAGATCTCTCAAAGAAGCCGATCAAACCAAATAAAATAAAGAAAAAGAAGAAGACTACAACTCAAAAGATTATTAAAAATTTAGAGAAGTATCATCAGCCAACCAGGTTAGGCTTATAGACTTTATGCCTAAACTCCATATTGTTGAATTGGATGAAGAAGATAATGGTGAATTTTTTCCAATAGAGACATGCTTTATTTATGTATGTCGGATGTTCTTCAGCACAAGTCACTCTAAGATGACAATGATAGTCAGATAGATGCAGTCAACCCATCAAAATTCTTCTTAGAAAAATAAATAGGATCCTGAGAAGTTAACATCTGAATTTTGTCTAATGACTAAACAAAAGGATAATAGTTCAGATGAATATATATGTTTTCTAGACGGAGAAGAGTCAGACTCATCAACAACATCACATATGAAATGTATGACATTGAAAAGTGAGTTTAACTCTTTTGGTCAATCTTCCAGAATAAAAAAGTGATTTGAAGAAACTACTTTTTCAAAGGAATTTAAGCATGACAAGGTCATTCAAGTTCAGTTAAGAAGTGGTAAAGTCTTACCACCATCATCAAAGAAGAGAAATTCAAATAAAGACAAAGGCAAATAAATTGAAGTCAACAAAGAAATTATTCCCAATAATTCTAAAATAAAGCCTAGATCATGTGAAAAGATAGATTATAATATTTTATCACATTTGAGAAGAATCCCTGCACAATTAAGTGTGTATGAGGCCCTCTTAATGTCAAAAGATCTCTGAGAAACTTTGATATAGGCTCTCAAAGATCCAGTGAGTTATGAAGCTTACTTTGCCAAAATATTTATGACTGAATCGTCACAAACTTAAAATCTCCGAGCAATCATATTTTCTGAAGAAAATCTTATGTTGGGAATAGCAGATCATAAACGTCGTCTATATGTTACCATAGAGAGTGATGGCATCTTGATCAACCGAATATTGATTGATCCAGGTTCTTCTATCAATCTTATAAGTCTAAAAGCATTAAGAAGATTATCACTTGATATCCAACATCTTTGGAGGGATAAGTTGATTGTTCATGATTTCAATGAGAAAGCATAGAAAACTTTGGGTTCTTTTATTCTCCCACTCAAGTTTTAGGATTTGTTTGCAAAAATCAAGTTTCTTGTAATTGATGTCGATACATCATTTAGAGCTCTTTGGGAAGGCTATGGCTGCATGAGTATGGCATGGTCCCATCAACTATGCATCAGTGTATGAAGTACCTAAGAGATGGAGAAGAGTTTTGAATTCCTAGCAACCTACAACCATTTTCCATCCATGAATCAAATATTTATCAAGATGCAAAATATTTCATCCCTAAAGAGCTTAAGCCAATAGAGCCTCTTGAGGCGGTAGCATCCACTTCAGAAATTAAAATCAACTTCAGAATGTGAAAGAGTAGAAGAAAAAAGGAAGAAAAAAAAGGTAATGTCGACTCTACCTAAACCATTTGATTTTACACCCAAATTCAAAAGATCAATTCCTCATTTGGGAAGTAACATAAAAGAAGAAGAAAATATTATTGTCAAACCTAAGAGAACTTATAAGCTTTCAAGAAATGTAAAGTATAAAATAAGTGATTCTGATTCAGACTATGAATTTGAATCTACTTATGGAAATTGGGTTCAGAGAGTCGCATCAAGAAGGAAAGCTCACTTGGCAGTGTTAGATGACTCCTTCAAAATTATGCCCATCCCTTGGCAATACTTCAAAGAAATCACTCCACTAGAGGTTCATAATATTGAAAAATGATAATATTCTATGCACCACTATTGAGTGAGAGTGGCAAAACATGAACTTTATTTTAAAAATCTGAAGTGTCTCAGCCTCACAATTTTGATCGGCCTACTCAACATGAAGATTTTGATGAGATGGAGCCAACAAGAATACTAATATACTATCCATCAAAATAGAGAATATGATCTCAAGATGAATCCTCTAAAATGTATATTTGACATATCCTCTAGAAAATATCTTGGATATATTATACGTCACAGAGAATTGAGATTGATCCTGCTAAAATTAAGGCAATTATGGAGATGCCTCTATCGAAGAGTTTTTGATAGCTCCATTCTTTACAAGGATAGCTTGCATTCATCCAACGATTTATATCAAACATATCAGGATACTGTTAAGCATTTGCAAAATTGATGAAGGAGAATGCTCCATTCAAATGAGACAAGGAGTACCAAGAAGCCTTCAATAGCATTAAAAGTTACAAGTTAAATCCACCAATCCTGATAACACCTACTCCTGAGAAGCCCCTCATTTTATACACAGTTGTATTAGAAGAGTCTCTTGAAGCATTATTGGCACAATACAATAAAGAAAGCAAAGAGAATGCTCTTTATTATATCAATCGGTAGTTGATAGGAGTAGAAATGGATACTCTCCGATAGAGAAGCATTGTTTGGCATTGATCTTTGCAGTCCAAAAGCTCCATCATTACATATTATCTCACAAGATTACCCTCATCTCAAGGATTGATCCACTGAAATACTTGATGACTAAGACTAATATTGACAAGTCGCTTGGTAAGATGAGTATTGCTTTTACAATTTGATATCATATACATTCTGCAGAAAGCAGGAAAGAGATAAATCTTAGCAGATTTTCTTGCTACACATCCCATCCCTACAAACTCTTCTCTTAACTTTCGATGTGCAAATTATGCTCATTCATGTAAGAGAAAAATCACAAATTTATGAAATATACTTTGATGGAGCCTCACTGATCAAATAAGTCCAACCTCTAAATTTCCCAAGGGCAAGGGCAGGAATTGACATTATCTTCATAACATCAGAGGAGGAATAATGAGATGATCATATGGGTTAACCAAGCCAAGAACTAATAATAAAGCTAAGTATGAAGCATTAGTAGTAGGTCTTGAAGTAGCTATTTTCACAGGCATTCAAAACTTGCATATTTTTAGCGATTCTCAACTTATTATAAATCAAGTACTTGGCATTTATAAAATCAACAAGCTTGAGTTAGATTTTTACCAGAAGTGAATTCTTGAACTTATGAAGTAAATACCAAATATCACACTAACATGAGTCTCTCGATCCAAGAATAGAGAAGCAGACTTCTTAACGAAATTAGCTAATGATATGGTAAGCATGAATGGCAATTATGTCATGATTGGGATATTTACTCGATGAGTTCTAAAGCTAACAAAGTATCAATCTCTACAAGTATAGGTCATATCAAATTTGACCCAGTAGGATGTAACTCAATTTGCTCCTCATACTTTCCAAAATCAATAAGAAGTTATACCAAGAAAAGCTAAGCATGATATTGCTTCAAAAAACTAATGTGAAGCCTTTATAGTAGAAGATCCATATGAATGGAGGCAACCCTTCATCAACTACTTTAAAGAAGGCAAATTACCAAGTAATAAATTACTACTAGCTCAAATCAAGAAGAGAATATTATGTTATGCTTTCGTTAATAATACTTTATATCATAGATCCTTTGAACAAATGTGGCTATGATGCCTAAATATAGGTAAAGCTAGCAAAGTGATGGTTGAAGTTCATGAAGGACTTTATGGGGCACATCAATCAGGTCCCAAGATGGAAGTAAAGATCAAAAATATGGGTTATTATTGGTCATGTATGGTGAGAGACTATATCGATCATGCTAAGAGGTGTCATGAATGTCAAGTACATGGAATATAATCTACCAACCTCCAAATCCATAACACCCAATAATAGCATCTTGGCCATTTGAATGCTGGGGTACATATATAATTAGACTAATTGATCCTCCATCATGTGGTCCATCACGGCGATTATTTCTCTAAGTGGGATGAAGCTACCCCATTTAAAGAAGTTACCACTGATTGAGTGATCAACCTCTTTATGCATAATGTAATCTATAGATCTAGAGTGTCATGCTGAATAATTTCTGATAATAACATAGCTTTCAAAAGTATAAAGATTTATAGATTCATCGATCGACAAAAATTGATTGGCGATATTCTTCAATATATAATCCAAGGGAAAATGGTTTGGTAGAAGCTTTTAACAAGACATTAGTTAAGCTGCTCAAGAAGATCCTCACTAAAAATAAAAGAGAATGACATACCAAATTGATAGAGGCATTATGGGTGTATCGAACTACCTATAAAATGCCGACTAAAGCCACTCCTTATTCATTAGTATTTGGAATCGAGGCAGCACTTTCGCGTAAAGTTGAGTTGCCTTCACTTCGAGTAGCCATCCAATATAATCTAATTGAAGATCAAAATGCTCATTTGAGAATGGAGAAACTTGATGTGCTTGATGAAGTTAGATTACATGCTCATCAAATTTTAGAGGTTTATCGAGCAATGATGTCCAAGGATTTTGATCATATGGTGTTGCCTCAAACATTCCAAAAAGGAGAATTAGTCTTGATGTTGAGAACACCTATTATTTCTAATTGAAAAATTAGTTGTAAATTTGATCCTAATTGGGAAGACCCTTTTATCATTGAGAAGGTATATCAAGTAAGGGCGTACTAACTCATTGACCTAAATGGTGAAAGACCAATGCCACCAATTAATTATAGATACCTGAAAAAGTATGATACGTGATAAATATATTTTCAATGTACTATAGAAATCCCCTTGCATGATAGGGACCTTATATATATATATATATATATATATATATATATATATATATATATATATATATATATATATATATATATATATATATATATATATATATATATATTCATGCTAAGATCCCTAAATAAATATATATAATCAAGATGATATAAAAAAGAAAAACTTTCTAAAGCACCGTGAAAATCCCCCTGTTGCATAGGGAGCTTTTTGTATATAGATGAAATTAATATTACATGTTAAACCCTTATATATAAACTCAAATTGTGATGTACTTTTCCTAACTTATTTTAGAATTATTTTAAAGTATTTTAGAATTTCCCCTACAAGACAAGGGACATTTTTATTTTATGTTAATTTCATTTGGGTTGAGATCATGCTATAAGGAAAGATCTCTAAATATATTCTGATTTGGATAGACATTTGTGGTGAAAATATTCCCACCTTCATCTATCCTTTTGAAAATGATAAATGAAAACATAAATATATGCCTTTTACTTGAGACACCACATAGATCCACAGATGTTCTTATTAGGGTGATCAGGTATGACATTAAAGAGAGGTGTACTATCTCGAAAGATAGAAGTCAACACCCTACAATGGACCTAATTACCTAAATAAGGACTCTAAAGACTATGGGTGTTCCTATGTACCAGAGATTCTTCCCCTGCTTTACATGGAAAGGTAAAGCATGGTTAATTATAAATTGGGATCATTGAGTTCCCTACAGGGGAAAGTCCCCATAGTTAATTACATCCTAAGGAAGATTCCTTAGGAATACTCTCGATTAAGGTAAATGATCATTGTCTCCAAAGATTTTAATAGGTAGGACTATCAATCGATTAGTTTATTTTTTGGCAAATCAAGTGGGATCGATCAAGAGGAGGGAGATTTTATTGAAGCCAAATGGAGGTGAGTAGGGGATGTTTATGATACTAGGAAGCTTAGTAAACATGCCAAACTTTCCTATGGTTGGGGTTTATATTTTTGAAATTGAATTACGTATTTGAGTTGAATTTTTATTAGAAAGAATTCCATACAATGTTATAAAAATGCTTAAGAGGTGAGGATTTATGCTTATGGCCCATAGATGGGAGAAGCAACCTTAGAACCTAAATCTAGGGAGCTTTGGCAAGGGCCAAAAGCACGACCTAAATCTAAGGTAAAAAATGTGTATTCAGTTTACGTCCATAAGAGAGGACAAACCACCCGACTACTTGGACTTACAATCACCTAGGGGGTGGATGCCAACTAACTCCTCCTATGATTTTAAATTTATGAAGGCAAGTCATATGCTTTATGCAAGATAGTTGGGTTGTTAGTTATTTAGAAAGAGCCTAAGTCCTCAAACTCACTCCCTAAATAGACTAGATCATGTAAGGGAATACTTCAAATGACCTAAATCTAATGCAAATCATATTACAAGTTATTTTTATTTTTGAAAAATCATTTGACTCGGGCTTATAGGATTCATATGCCTAATGCATGAGAAATAAGGTTATTGGCCAAAATCAATAAGAAAGGAGGAGGTGTGTTTCTACCATGGCTCTCAAAGGTCAAGCCAAGTTTCTCTGGAAAATATGGATGCCCTCCATTCAAGAGTTAAATAATATATTTTTTTATGCATGATGTTAGAAAAGAAATGCTCTTCCAGCTAAGGGGTTGCTAATTCTTTTATCTTGATTTTAACTTAGGCTTTAAATGAGGTTATGAGTTCTTTATTTTAATTTTGAATTATTTAATTTGGTAGAAGATTTATTTTTTTCTAAGAGCCTAATCATCATCTAGGTCATACATCAAAGCAAGGAAGAAACTATAAAAACATGTCATCTTAATGCACAAGCTAAACAAAACATCACACATTTTATAAAGCTAATGCAAAAGAAAAAAATGGCCATTTTGTGGTCGGGTACCAACACACAAACCCGAAAATAAATTGGGTAGCCAAGCTCTACCCTTGTACAACCCGGATTATAATTGAATTAAATACAATTAAGCAAGGAATTCATTGTTATGGGGGTCTTCAAGCTCCATTCCTTTATTCTTCTTATCTTCTTCTTCTTCTTTTCTTCTTTCTTCTTTGGTTCCTTCTTTTGGATGTTTGGAAGGTGGATGCTCCAAAGCCTTCACATGGTACATAAGGCATGGCATTAAAACTAATGCTCATCTTAATCCCCATAATAATCATTCCAAAATCTTAATTGCAAAAATACATGAAAAGAAACATAAATCTAACTAACACAGAAATAGAGATTAGCTAAATAAATCATACAAATCCAAGCATGTATATAAACAAATTGGACTTAACATCCCACATATGAGTAACCAAGTCCACCTGGCCTATTTTGGATTATGCTTAGGGGTATAAGCAACCTACACAGCAAAAGCAGTTCCATTTTTATTAAAGCGCCCTTTAAGAACAATCCCCTTAAGAAGATAATGATTAGACTAAATCATCCAACCATTCATTCTACGTACATACACCCTAACATCTAGAATAAAACATCACATCATAAAATAAATGCAAACAACAAACCATGCACCACCCTAACATAGGACTAGAAGTGGTGACTTAGCCTAATGTGTGCATGTAAGGTTTGTGTGGTATGCTTAGCTAGGCTTTAAGTTTAGAATTTTTTTAAGGGTGAAAAGGTTCAACTTAGAAGGGTGGTCTCATTTAAGTGTTTAGTTTGGGTTGATTTTATGTGATAATTTGATTTGGTTTGAATGAACCTACTTAATTACTAAATGTTGTGAAGAGAGGAAAAGAAAGAGAACTTTTCTTTCCTCCCTACCTTAAGCGATTTCTAAGGTAGATTCATTAAGGATCTTTGTTTAGTGAATGTTTTATTATGCATTTTAATTAATCCTAAAGTTTAAATTTTCTCTAAACAAACCTATTTAAATAGAAAGACATTTCAAGATTAAATAAAGTGAATTACTATCACAAAACACACAACATGTTATTTCTTTCCCTCATGTGTATCATACATATGAATGAATCTTAAGATTATCTTTACATGAGATGCAAGTATTTAGCACACCTTAATAATGAAAGCTAAGAGAGGGTGCTTAAAGAAACTTGGAATGTTTCATGTATGCATGATTTTGTTAAGTTGAAGAGAGTGATTATTTTATCCATTTTTCATATGCACATTTACAAGTATAAAAGACATAAGTGAGTACGACGCCATTGTTAACTAGGGGTGTAAGGCACAATACCTACTTAGGGCTACTTAAAGGCTCATAACCCCAGAGTTGTCTAGCCTAATATACCACTTTTCTTACATACATGTGCTTGTACAAAAAGAAATGCATGGAAAGATAATGCTAAGTGAGTTACTTAAGAAAATTTGAATGCTTTATGATGCATGCTTTTCATTAACTAGAAAAGAGGTTTTCTTATCCATTTTTCACTTGCACACATGTATGTATGAAAGGCATAAGTGAGTACGATGTCATTATTAACCAGGGGTGTAAGGTACAAGACCTACTTAGAGCTACTTAAAGCCTCACAACCCTGAGGTTATCTAGACTAATATACCACTATCCTTAAATACAAGCATGTGTACAAAAGAAATGAATGGAAAAGAAAGATGCAAAAAAATTGTGTTGGTTGATTTATTTTGTTTATGCAATTTATATGTGCAAATGTAGATGTCCTTAAGAAATGGTATAGGAAAGAATAGGAAGGGAATTTGGAAAGTGTTATATTCTTTTCAAATGAGCTATACACTTTGCCAAATATTATCCAAAACCATACTAAAAGAAAAAATAGAAGGAAGGCTATACTATGCACATCTTCATATTTATATCCACATGTAAGCTTATAAATAATTATAAGTAGCGCACTTTCAGTTTTAAATATTTGCTTTATAGATTTTTGAATATAGTTTTGAATTTAATAGTGATAATAGCCACCCATATTTTTTACTTTAGCCAAAACATGCAATTTGACATAAAGAAAACATTTTATTTTGAATTTAATTTTTGAAAAGCATGAATGCATAATTTTTATATGACATACACATTTAGCATGCTAGGAAAGAAATAAAGAGATGTAAGCATGTAATTTCATTAACTCTAATTAATTCTTAAAGACAATCTTATGAGATATGTTCATTTAAATAGAATCAAAAGTTGTTTAAAGAGAATTTAATTTTTCTTTGAGTTTGATTTGAATTAGAAAAGTGTGAGAAGGTTCATTGGTCCTTACCCATTCCCACAAGTCTGTATTGTTTTAGTTTAATTTTTAGGTGATTAGATTAATTTTATGCTTTGGTTAGGTTAAGGTGTACATTAAGTTCATTAATTACCCCTTACCTATGCCACTTTAACATATTTAATCAAATAATTATGAGCTAATGTATGACATAAAATCACATGGAATTTAAATTAGCAATGCATCCTAGGAAAGAAAGGTACCTAATGCAATTGGCTCACAATTAATGATTAATTAAGCTAAAGGGTTTAATTTAAGCACTTTCATAACCTTCCGCACACAAATGGGTTGGGTATGATTTCCTTAAGTTTACTTAAGTTATTGAACACCTAAGTATCTACTCAAGAAGGATTAATTAAGTTTCTGGATTAATTTTAGTTTTGAGAAATTTATTTGATTAATTAAGTAGATCATTAGCGGATTAACCCTTAATTAGATTTGGATTATGGAAGAAAGGGGGTTTAGGGAATAGCTTAAGAAAAACATTCCAAAATAATTCCATAAACCTCTAATCACTTAAACAAAGTTTAATTATCTTAATCAAGGAATTAAACTATTATTCATATGCTTAATTAACCTTAATTATATTAAGTGAGTGATTAGGGGTTCATTAATTAATTTACATGATTAACTCATTAATAAATTCCAAAAAAAAATAAGAGGAGGTAGAAGTCATCCCGCTAAGCATGCTCAAGAAGTTTGGAATTAAGTAATGAAGTCATTAAGGAGTAATTGGGTTATTAAGTTTTCAAATAAACTTTAATTAAGGAAAATCTACTATTCAAATTCAATTTAAAATAATTTTATTAGATTCACCTCTAAATTATCTTCAAAATGAACATGAGTTTGTATTTTTTTTTGGATTTTTCTATAATTAGTTGTGAATTTAGGAAGTTCTGATTGATTTAAGTGATTTTTATTAATTCTGCTAATTTATTTTATTAAAATGAATCTTTTGACACACAAAATTCAATATCTTTTAATCCAAAGGTCATTTTGACTTGAAATTTTCATGGTAGGTGTATTTTAATATTAATTTTAATATCTGAAAATTTCAACTTAATTTGACATGTATTTTTAGTTTAATTAAAGAAATTTTATTTTTACTAAAACTCAAATTAAGCTCAAAATACTAAGTCTAATATGGTGATTTTGGGTTTATTAGATTTCTCTTAGAAGAATGAATCCAACAAGCTCTTATTTGCAATTTTTAGTTAAGTATTTTATTTTCTATGAATTTTTAAACTTTCACATGATTTTACTTTTTTAAATCAAAAAATTTGCATGGCGCTGATGTGGCAATGTGGCGCCACATGGTGCTACGATTGGATGTGCGTGCGCATCATGAACCATGCGAGTGCGGGTGGCGGATGGGTGGAAAGTGACCCGCGGTTCACTCTAGACCGTCCGATCACCAATCAAATGGTCCAGATCAGATCACGCGATTGAACAGTATAGATTGCATCAGGCGATCCGAAGGCCCGGCTATGATTTTTGAAGGTTACCTCATCGAGGATGATTTCCGGCGGTGGGGACTCAATCTGTTGAGTAAGGGAAGAAGCCTTGTACTGAGCTTAGATCCTCACCTTCACATCGAAAAGAAGTTTCCTCTAGTGATCATCATTTCATCTCCAAAATAAAGTGGGGGTGATTTCTAATGGCTTTAGGAGCTCTAGGAGGAGGAGAATGAGATGAATGAGCATTTCTTTCAACCACTAAAGCTTTAGAATGAAAAGTGAACCAAAATGAACTAAAATACAATTTTTATTTAAAATTTTGGCTCCAAACTCATGTCATTTGGCTTGGGATGGTTGGGAATAGAAGAGAATCATCCTAGGTGGCTGCCTATGGCTGGTTAAGGCATGTAAATTGGCTGCCATGAAGGACAAGTGCGTGTTCTAGCCAAGGGAAGGTGAGTGCCCTTCATGCTAAGTGATGTGGGGTGATTTCACCTCTCCATGAGTCATGGCTACCCCAACCACTCCTTGGGTTAGAAAATCAATATCCTTGGTGCCTATGTGGACCAATGGATGAGTGCCAAGTGGCCAAGGAAGAGAAATGACCACTTGGGAAAGTGTCTTTTCTCATGGGATGCCCTTGAACTAAGGGCAAAGTTATCATTTGACATTGAATTTGATTTGAGCAGATTTGAAATGGGCCAAAAGTAAGTTGGACCAAATTTCATGTCATTTGAAGTTTATTTGGTTTAATTTGGGTTAATTAGACCCATTTGGGTCAAATCGATGAAAATGAGTTAGGTTGACCAATTGGTCAAATTGGATCAAACTAAGAGTTGGGTCAAGTCCAAATGACTATTTGAGTATATTGGTTTAATTGGTTTAAATTAATTTTGTTTAGTTTAGATTCAATTTGAATTCTGGCCAATTTGATCCTTTAGGTCAATTTGGGCTAAGTTGATTTGACTTGATCATAGCTTGGTTTGGTTGATCTTTTGAAATAGATTGGGATCTTTGTTTCTAATCAATTTTTTTATTTGATTTTGGCTTGATTTGACCTTTTAGGTCAAGTTAGGTTCATGGTCAATTGGGCTATGTTAGGTCTAGTTGGCCAATTGGTCAAATTGGATTTAATTAAGGCTTTGGTCAAGTTCAATAATCAATTTGGAGTGAACTTGAGCTATTGGTTGCAATCAATTTGGTTTAGGTTACAATTTGGCTAGTTTGGGTTCATGTGGGCTAAAGGGTTGACCTGGTCAATGGGCTAAGTTGACTTGGCTTGATCCAATTCATGAAAATTGATTAACCTATGATGATCAACAAACATGACATGAAGTTTGGATTAGCTTAATTCACTTTGATCTTGAATTGGATTTTATTCGCAAGTCCATAAGATAGAAGGCTTAGAAATATTTTCTTGGAATTTGACTTTAAGTTTTGGATTCAATTTGATTGATTTGAATTTATATTTCATTTATAATTGAGAATATAAATTAGAATATAAATGGGTTATAAGAAAATCTCTTGAATTTATTTGTGCTAAGTCCATAAGATAGAAATCAAAGTGTCTTAGGAAAGATTTTGAAATTTGGAATTCAATCATGGGTTTCAATAATTTGGAATTGATTCATGATTTGAGAAAATCCATTGATTTGATTCAAGGTTTGATTTGGAATTGGTTTGATATGAGTTTGAAGTTTGACTTGAAAGAAGGAAGTGAGGATTTGATTCAAGTTATAAGGTCGGCAAATTTTTCTAACACCAATAAGGCATGACCTATTCTTATGGATAACTCTTCTTAGTTTCTAGGGCTAGGTTGAGTGTCAACCTAATCACTAGAGTGTCTTATGAATAATGATCTCTTAAAGTCTAAGAGGAGTCCTATGTCTAAGATGGAGGGGCTGAGAGCTCATCCTAAAAATGAGGTCAATAAAGGGCACCCAATAGTTGTGGTGTGACTGACATGGAACACCGCACATATTGGTGTTGACCAAAATGATCAACAGCAATGAAAATTGACAAGCACTAACAGAGACAATCTACTCCTAACCCAAGGTGTACTAGGAATCCAGAGCATAATACAATGTGACTCTACTCATATCAAAGACATAAGAGAGGAAAGGGGGAATCCACTAGGGATAGAGTATGTGAACCTTCCATTAAGGGAAAAGGTTCAAGTCATCCGTTGAGGAATGAGAGGTTTGATTTGATTTGAGTCTCACTAGGGAAATTTGATTTGATTTATTAAGTTCTGCTGGGGAAGAGAGTTGAATTTGTTTCAATTTGTTATTTGTTTAATTATTTATTTTGACTCCACCGGGGATAGACAAGTGAACTCTCCACTAGGGAGGCAAGTTCAAGTCATCCACAAGGGAGGAAAGGTTGTGAAATCCACTGAGTGACTAGAATTCTAAGTTTGCTGGGAAGCTAGAAAGATTTGCATCTCACTGAGGAGGAGCAAAAAGTTTGATTTGGATTGATTTATTGCTTTTGTTTAGTTTGTTTCAGATTTTTAATTTTGGATTTTGAAATGGATCTTATTGGTATGTGATGGACTGCACTGAGTAGAAGCCATGGAGGCCTAGACCTAGCTCAGATATCTCAATCCAAAGGGGTAGTCTACTAAGCACATAGTAGGACTAGCCAACCAAAGGGAATGCCTTTCAGTATGCAGCAGTTGTATTAGAAAGAAAGCATAGTAGACTTACATCCTCTAAAGTAAGGACCAGTTGCAAGCATGACCCATTGACAAGGCAGTCGAACAACTTAGTCGACTATTGAGTGAATGCCTAGGGGACTTAGATCAACTCAATGATAGTCAAGATTAATTTCATTTCTTAGTTTTTTGTATGGGTCCCATCAGTTTGCAATGAACTGCACTGAGTCGGGGCCATGGAGGCTTAAACTTAACTCAAATTTGTCAATCCATAGAGAGTAGTCTACCAACCACAAGGTAGGACTGTCCAACCAAGGGGGTGCCTTTTGGTTTGTAATAGTCAAGAAGAAAGTGCAGGGACTCACATCTTCTAGAAATAAGAAACCACTGTGTTGATCGGTTGGCAAGGCAACAGATCAAACTCAACCTAGGGCTGACTATTGAGTGAATGTCATTGGGAGACTTAAATCAGCTCAAAGATAATCAAAGATTAATTTAATTTTTAGATTAATTTATTTTTATGGATTCCGTTGGTTTGAAAAGGATCACACTGAGAAGGAGCTTATATTAGCCTAGACCTATTTCAAATTTATTGAACTAAAGGGAGTAGCTTCCCGACCATTGGGAGAACTACCATCCAAAGAAGTGCTTTTCAGTTTTCAATGATCAATTTAAGGGAAGAAAACTTGGGGACTCACATCTTCCACTACAAAAGACCACTAGGGTGATCGATTTTCTTGCGCAACAAATCAAACCCAACCTAGGGCTGCCCGTCGATTTGTGATAGTCATGCTAGAAAGAATGCATCATAGTCTTACATCTTTCAAAGCAGAATGACCATCAGGGTAATCTGCTTATAGAAAAATAGATTGAACCTGACCTAAGGGTGACTATAGAGTGAGTGCTAACTCGAGGATTTATCTCAACTCAGGTAGTTAGGCAATTCCTATAGGGAGTTCTGCTGACACTGCCCTAAAGATAGGATGCCTGCTTGGAAAAAGGGGCTTTTGGGGGCTTGAATTCCTAATCCACAAGCAAATTAATTAATTTATTTTATTTGTTTATTTATCATGGACCCTATTGGTTTGTGAGGGATCAAATTAAGAAGGAGCTTATATCAGCCTAGGTCTATTTCAGATTTACTGAACCAAGAGAGAATCTGCATATCCGCTGGATAAATTTTTAAACCATAGGGGTGGCTACTAGGAAAGGGGGATTGTCCAATCCAAGTATAACCCGAGTAGTGTCTAAATGGGGTTGCAAAGGATGTGATCCAATTAGAGTGCCCGCAAGGGATGGGGCCACTAAAGGCTTAATCCAAAACCATGGAGAAGATGACATGGCTAGTCATATATCAAATAGGTATTCAATGGCCAACTCAAGGAGAAAGCGTGGGGACTCACATCTGCCAAGAGTGGTGTATCCACTGGGTGAGTCACAATCAACATAGAAAATACCAACCAACTTAAGGTGCCCGTCAATTTACAATAATCAGCCTAAGAAAAAAGCTCGGAGACTTACATCCTCCTATAATAGAACTAATTGCTGGGATAGTCTATCTTTGGCTCGATAGGTGTTATCCAACCTAGGGTGACTACTAAGCAAATGCCGCTGAAGGTCTTATATCGACTCAAATGTAGTCAAGAGGAAAAGAGCCTCTGGGGGACTTATCCTAGACCTCAAATATATTTGACCTAGTTAGATCATGATGGTTAGTTCAAGAAGAAAGCTCGGGGACTCACATCTTCTTAAACAAAATCAACATGAGGTAGCTTATTAGCTGGGCAGTGAAGTCTACCATACTAATAAGGCACTCATTGATTTGCAATGGTCAAGTTAGAAAGAAAGTGCAGGGGCTCACATCTTTCAAAACAAGAAACCACTGGGGTGACATACTAGCGAGATAGCATGTAAACTGGACCTAGAGCAGCTAATGAGTGAGTTCCATAGAGGGCTTGCTCCCACATCAAAGTAGTCTTAGACAAAAGATTTGTGTTTATTTTTGTGCTTATGTTAAAGGGAATAGGATGCCACTCGAGTTATCTTACACCTACCTTAAACAAGTTTGGAAATTTGATGAAAAGATGCCACAGATGGCAAAGGGGAATTCCCATTAAGGAAGGATGCCGCTTGGGTTCTCTCACACCTAACTTAGTTGTACTAATTGAAATAGGATTCCTCTCAGGTTCTCTTACACCTATTTTAATAACACTAGGAGATTATGTTTGTGTTGTGAAAGAGGGATAGCATGCCTCTAGGGGACTTTTACACCTACCTTAAACACGTCACGATGGATTCGCAGGACAAGGAAACAATGCTTCGAAAGAAGAGAAGATTTTGATGAATTGGAATGGAATTTTTGTTGATTGATTGAATTATTTTCAAACATGATTTACGTAATATTTCTTCAAATAGAGCCCATTAATTGAAAGCATCGGGTGTTCCCCTTTACAATCAATAAGCTGATAAGATCCTCCTTGGTAGGCCTTCTCTATGACATAGGGGCCTTCCCAAGTGAGTTCAAACTTGCCTCCCATCTTTCGATAGGCAACAATTGGTCTTCTTAGGACTAACACAAGCACTCCTACTTGGAAAGATCTAGGGCAGACCAACTTGTTCTGAGCTTGAATCATTTTGGCCTTGTACAACTCGAGATTCTAGCATGCCCATAGGAGACTCTCCTCCAAACCTTCAAGCTCATATAATAACAACTTTGCATTCTGCTCTATAGTAATCTTACTACCCAATACTATCCTTAGTGATGGGAGTCGAACATCTTAAGGTAGAACAGCTTTGGACCCATGCACTAAGGAAAATAGGGTAAATTGAGTTGAAGTTCGGTATCTGGTGCGGTAGGCACACAAGGCTTCAACCAACTACTCGTTCCACTACTGCTTATTATCGTTAAGAGTCTTCTTTAGTATTTAGATGAGAGTTTTATTAAATGCTTCCGCTAAACCATTTTCTCTGGGGTAGTAGAAGGTGGAGTATCTCCAATCTATACTAGAATGATTTGGGTATTTTTGAATGCAGTACCATTATCAGATATAATTCGTCGAGGCACCCTGAATCTATATATGATATAGTTTCTGAAAAATTGAAGCACATGCTGAGCTGTGACCTCTCTGATTGGGATTGCCTCCGCCCACTTAGAAAAGTAGTCCATGGCAGCTAAGAAGAACCGATGACCCTTGGAAGAAGGAGGATCAATAGGACCAATAATGTCAGTACCTCAACACTCAAATGGCCATGAGGTTGATGGGGTGTATAATGTTAGATGGTTGATGTAAGGCTACACTGGGTACCAGATAGTGATGGCATCTCCTAGCTACTTCCATGCAGTCTATAATCATCATGGGATTGTAGCATCCTAGTCTCTTGATCTTCATCTTTATCTTCAGACCGGGTTGATGTGCTCCACATAGACCTAAATGTACCTCAGTTATAATGCCATGGGCTTCATGTTTGTTTAAATAATGTAACCACATTTGATCAAAGGGTCATCAGTACACGGTGCCATTAATGAGAGCATAGGAGAGAGCTCTCTATTTCACTTGATGGGCTTGTGACTTTTCTTAAGGTAGTTTGCCAGTGTTCAAATAGTCTATGAATGGTTGCCTCCAATCTAGTTCCTTATCCTTATAGGCAACGACAACCTCCCCTTCAAAAGAAAGTCTCTCGATGAGTTCATCATCAATAAGGGATAGGACTTGTCCATTTTAGACGCTTATTGGAATGGACTCATCTTCCGAACATGCCAATTCTTGGGCAAGTTTGGCCAAAGCATCTGCTACTGTGTTCTCTGCTCGTGGTAATGATGAAGCTTAGGTTTGAGAACCTTGTTGGACCCGACAATCTAATTGATAACCAACTAAGAATCCCCAAAGATGTTGATAGCTAACTCTAGATTGGCTATCAAAGCCTCATACTTAGCTTCATTATTAGTGCTGGGGTTGGAAAGATAGTACGAGAATCTTACCACATCGCAGTCTAGAGTTAGAAGAATTATTACTACCCCTGCCTTTCCTGGAAGAGTAGATCATGGTGCTTCCCCTTTATGAAAAGAAGCTGCACCATCAAAATATATCTCCCAACGATGATTTTCAGCCTCCCCTAAGTTCATGATTTGTTCATCAGGGAGATCATTATTAAGCGGAGAATCAGCAGGAAGTCGGTGTGTTGCTAAGAAATCCACTAGTGCTTGACCTTTTATCGCACGGAGGGGTATGAATGTGATATCAAGCGTGAGAATCATGGGCTGAGAATCTAATAACTCTTCCTTCGGTCAAAAGCCTACCAAAGTCATTGGTTTCTTCTTCATTCAACAACGAACTGATGTATATCTGGTGTGGATTTTTTTCTATCCCAAGGTTGATTTCTTTAAGCTTGTCAATTGTTGAATGGATCTCCTCTTCAAATTCTAGAAGTGCATCTTTGATTTGGAGATCATTTGGATCATCTGAGATTTCTAGACACACTTCCTCATAAGAGTTGATTTGGTGAAAAGAACCTATCAGACTCCAGATGGTTGGTGATAAATAAGCAGAAATCATCATCATAGACTAGACCCACTGTATCGAATCCTAGTCTTGCTCTTGATTGTACTTCCCTACCTGTATTGTTCCATAACTTTTCAAAGTACTCTAACTTGTGCTTGGACCATGTGTGAGGAACCAAACCTTTTTGTATAAGATTATGAACACAAGGCAGGTAAAAGTTAAACTATAATTCCATTAATTCTTTAAATGTATCATCCTCAAGTTATACATCAACTTCAAGACTTGAGGATGATGATCCCAAAAGAATCTCTTCGGCTTCATATCACTGGAAGACTTAGAGGCTTCTTTAACTACTAAACATTCAACCTTTTGGGATGAAAGTGATTTTAGAGCTAAGGTTCCCAGCTGCTACTTAATTGTCTCACATAAACCTAAATCGAATACTTTGCTTAGATGCGGATCTTCATCGTTGTCACGGTAGTGTAACCTCCAATAAAACTTGGTGAGAGGGGTTAGCTGGTATGCTAATCACATTAGACTCATCCTCCAAACTGGATTCCAAGTCTATGTGAATAGTAGGAGAACTTCTCTGAACTGGAACATGACACCTGTTGGCTGATGGCCAACCAGGGGGTCTTCCACCCCTGTTTCTGCCTCTGCCTCTGCCTAGTGGAGGTTGAGTCATCCTACCCACATGTCCATATGATAGAATGAACTGTGGTGGAATGTGATATGTGGATTTATTTCTTCTTCAATTCCCCTTTCTTATTCACTTGGATTTTCATTTTTCTTTTCTTTTAATTTTAACTTTTCTCTTTCTTCTTTTTCTTTTTCTTTTGCATTTGAATTTGAGTTTTGTCCAAGTTTATGAAAGGGTATTTTGAGAAAGATAGTAGGTCGCATCCTCATATACATCAACCTCTCTAACTAAAAATGGCTTTTCAACTCCTTTGATACAATACTCATTCCCATCCTTCCTGAACTTCATGCACTGATGGAGAGAGGATGGAATAATCTTGTTCTGATGTATCCAAGGCCTGTCAAGCAAAGTAATGAATGAAGTATTCAAATCACTTATGAAAAACTTGGCTTCAATCTTCCAATCACCTATCTCCAATGGTAACACTATGGAACCTAAAGCCCGCTCACCTTGTTCATTAAATCCTCTCAACATCATATGATCTCCTCGGAGTGTGGAAATGTCGATCTTCAAATAGGCAAGGGTCTTTAAACTCATAATGTTCACTAATACACCTAAATTGATGAGAACACTGGCCAGTCTGAATCTACCCATGTAAGTTGTAATGTAGAGGGGACGGTTGTACTCCAAGTCCCCCAAAAGAAGGTCTTCATTTGTGAAAGTTATTCCTGAGCTTCTCTAGAATAATGACCCTCCTCATCAATAGCGATCAGCTGAGCTAAGCATATCTCAGGATTAAGAAGAGCCTTGATTAGTGATTCGCTCATCTCCTTGGATAAGATAAGGGCATCATATATGCTTAACTTAAATAGCAACTTTTTTATGAGAGAGGATATTGTAGTCCACCTTGGGTTGATCCTCCACAAGCATATCCAAAGGTGGAGCATCCTGTGGAGGGGCTTCCCGATCCTCTGAACCAATGACTTGTTTCCCTCTATCTTGAGGTGTTGCCCTAGAAGGTAGAACCTTTGCTGAGCTTCAGCAAACCTCTTGATGAAGAGTTGTTCCAACTTAGTAAAAGTCTTTACTGAACTATTGGGAAGTTTAACATACCATTCAAAATTTATCCCTGTTAAGCTACTGATGAAGAGATGAAAGAGTAAAGCATCACTGCCATCAGTGTTGCAACAACTAGCTCTAAAATGCATGACATGCTACCTCGGGTTCCCACAACCATCAAAACTCTTGAAGGAAGGTGGCAAGAAACCCTTAGGATATTGGATTGCATCAAAATCCTCTGAGTAGGGTCTACCCTTTAGAACTGATGATCCTCATTTGGCTTGAGCCAATGCTTTCTTCACTTGCTGCTCAACCATGGACTTGATCCTTTTTCTATATGGAGGTACTATCCACTACATTCCTATACATGCTGGTGTTACTTTGCTCTATTGGAGGTAAAGTCTTGGTTGGGTCCAAAACATGCACCAACTTTGGTTGACTAGTCTCAACTATTGTAGGATGAATTGGTGGGGCTTAGTTCTACAATGCTAAGACAAGCTAATAGATCTTGGAGCCTCTTCTCCATCTTTTTTATCTTTTCATCCTTCTGTTTGATTTGTGCTAGGAGGTGTTGGGTCTAGTGGGCCATGTCTTCCTGCTCGGGCTAAACACCTTTCATAGTTTGATGCTCTCTAAGGAAGGATCCCCTGGTATCTACCATGCAAACCCCTTGAGTCTCCCAACAAATCATCTTCATTGGGATCAAAATTGATCTTCTCCTCATCAAACCTATCATATTCTAGGATCTCCTTATTTCCATCAAATAATGTGATACTATGCCATCTAAAGAATGATTTGTTGAGACTAACACAAATGCTTTCAGCTGACCGGTGGTGGGATCCACTTCATGTACTGTGAGGCACCGAACCTCACCTGTTGCTGGAGAGTCAATCCTATAAGGACTGTACTCACTAGAGGAGACACACTCCTGACTACCACTAGCTATGAAAAGGGTGACATTCCTAGGAGGTTTCAGTATCATTGGTGCAGTTGGGCTATCATCTACTACCTCTGAAATAACTTCTACCATCTTCCCATCTTGCTAAACTAGTATAGTTGGTGAAGGGACAACCATTATGCCGTCACCACTCCCGCACCACCGGGGGAAGGTCAAGCAGAGAGCTTCGGCCACACCATACGGTGGCGTGTAGATAGATCCGCAGCCATAGTCGGATCACCAGCGGTATGCTTTGCCGGATATGGCCTTCATGGCCTTTGATGGAGGCGGAATCTTTGACAGGTGGTGGGCAGGGTAGAGCGGTGTGATGGAGACACCACCGACTCTCCATTAATAGGAGCTATCCTCCTGTGGTGACGGGTCCAAGTAAGTAAGATGTTATTTGTATGGTCGGCGTGAGTAGCGCACCAAGCTGAAAAATCAATAAGTACGGAAGCTGCCGACTAGCGATTGAACCTCTGCCTCTCCTTACCGGTAATGTGAGCAGATGTATGGGTCTCTCTAGCCCTCTCTTGATGAATATGTTTCCCCACACTACAGGGTATGATGGATCTCATATCAAATTGAGCTCCGAACTCTGAACATCCATAAGCTCGCCAACTTTGGTGCAAAATGGAGGCCGCATGACCTCCCTCAGTCGATATGCTTGACCATTAGAGGTGATGTGTGAATCCTCCTAATATCCTCTCTGTCTGACCGAGAGAGAGGATGAAACTAGTTTGTTGTAAGCAGTGGTGAAGTCAAAATGAGAAACTCCTCAATAGCTTAATGGGGGGCTGCCTCCATCTCCCTCACAATCCTAGTGTGATACCGCTTGATCATGCAGTTTTTGTTCCTTCATTGTGTTCTGGTAGGATGGGAGGAGTGAGAGCTAGACCCATACTCAAAAGTAGGCAAGGCAATCCATGAGATCAAGGGCCTCGAGGTGCTAGCCCTCAGCACGAAACCATTGAGCATTGAAAATGGCGACACTGAATACTTCTAAAATGGTAGGACTACCTCCTGAGTCCCGATGGCGTGCTATCACTAGTGGAGGTGATGTGTGAATCCTCCTAACATCCTCTCTGTTTGACCTAGAGAGAGGATGAAACTAGTTTCTTGTAAGCAGTGGTGAAGTCAAAATGAGAAACTCCTCAACAGCTTAATGGGAGGTTGCCTCCATCTCCCTCACAATCCTAGTGTGATACCGCTTGATCATGCAATTTTTGTTCCTTCATTGTGTTCTAATAGGATGGGAGGAGTGAGAGCTAGACCCATACTCAAAAGTAGGCAAGGCAATACTCGGAGCCTACCCAAGAGGAATGGATGAGGGTGCAGCCCTCCGAGAAGAAACCATTGGGTGCACTAAAATGGGGGATGGTACTATCACTACAAACTGGTAGGGCTACTACTTTCCTCTCAATGAGGAGATGTCATGTCGAAGGTAGATCAATGGATGAACTTCGGCCATGATCGATAGTTGAGTGGATTGCCCTCACATGTGATCCTCACTCCCTCAAATCCCCCACTAAAATGGATAAGGTGTGTATGATCCAATGATTTTAGGCCAATCATGATGGAAAGTAAAACAAACTTTGTAAGCACGCCATTTGAATCAGCTGCGAAAATTGAAGTAGTTATGCGATCTTGAGAATCTGCAATATATGAAATAAGCTTGGATCAGATTTCTATTCTTGTTGATTTTTGAATTTGAATTAAAAATTTAAACCCACATCCAACATCTTGGAAATGTTAAGTGGGGTTCAAATAGATTTGAGAAGATTTAAAATTTGATTGGAAAAGGAATTTTGAATATGAATCCAACTTCAACAAATTTGGTATGTTGAAAAGTGGATCCAAATATTTTAGAAAGATGCTTCCTTAGGTTCATGTTTAAAATTAGATTTTGATTTGAGGACCCTTTCCTTTAACAAATTTGGGTATGTTAAAGTAAGTTGGTTTTTATTTTTGATTAGGATTTTGGAATTCACTCACTTAGCAAATTTGGGTATGCTAAGTGAAGTGTTTGAAAATAATTGTTTCTTTTTGTTTCTTTGTTTATTTTATTTTGTGTGAATCATGTGAATTTTGAGAATGGAATCTTTACTTAGCAATTTTGGGTATACTAAATGAAGAATCCAAATGCTTTTTTTGTTTTTGTAAAAGAGGGTCTTTACTTAGCAAATTTAGGTATACTAAATAAAGGATGCAATGTGGGATTTTTATTCTTGAATTTTTTGGAAAGAGGATTTCTACTTAGCAAATTTAGATGTACTAAATAAGAGATCCAAGTGTGATTTTATTTTGATTTTATTGAAAAGAGGATTCTTAGCAAATTTAGGTATGCTAAGGAAATCCCAATGTGTTTCATTTTGATTATTTTGAAGTGAAGATCCTTAGCAAATTTAGGTATGCTAAGGAAATTCAAATGTTATTTATTTTGACTTTTTTGTTGATTTTGAAAAGGGGATCCTTAGAAAATTTAGGTAAACTAAAGAAATCAAGCATTTCATTATTTTGATTTTGTTTGAAAAGAGGATCCTTAGCAAATTTAGGTAGGCTAAGGAAATCCAAATGTATTTTGATTTTGAAAAAGAGGATTCTCACTTAGCAAATTTGGGTATGCTAAATGAAAGATCCAAATGTTGTTTCATTTTTGAAAAGGAGAATTTTCACTTAACAAATTTGGGAATGCTAAATGAAAGATCCAAATATTGTTTAATGTCTCGAAAAGATGTTTATTGATTTTATTTTGAAAAGAGATTCTTCACTTAGCAATTTTGGGTATGCTAAATGAAGAATCCAAATGATGTTTTAGTTTTGGAAAGATGATTGTTAATTTTAATTTTTTAAAAGGTGTTTGTTGATTTTATTTTTGAAAAGATTATTGTTGTTTCTTATTTTGGAATGAAATCTTCATTTAGTAAATTGAGTATATTGAATAGAGATATTCATTTGTGCTTTTGAAAAATGTGATTGTTGATTTTGATAGAAAATGAAAAGTTTCATTCAATAAATTTGAGCATATTATATGGAAGTGTTTATTTATGCTTTTGGAAAATGTGATTGTTGATTTTGATTGAAAATGAAAACCTTCATTCAATAAATTTGAGTATATTGAATGAAAGTGTTCATTTGTTCTTTTGGAAAAAATGTGTGATTTTGATTGAAAATGAAAACCTTCATTAAATAAATTTGAGTATATTGAATGAAAATGTTCATTTGTGCTTTTAGAAAATATGATTTTGGATTTTATTATTATTTTATTTTATAAAAAATCCTACATATAACGATCATGAAGATTGTTAGATGAGGTTGGTTTGCAAAACTTTTGTGAAAATATTTTATTATGTGCATTTTGAAAAGTGCTTTTTAGAAAGATGATGTTTTCAACTTAAGCCTAGGGAGGCGGAAGTAGGAAAAGTCATGATCCAAACATTTGCCCCTATATCGAGGCCATATTTTGGAGGATTGCTTCACATTTAAGTACTAGCTTGAACAGAGCTTCAAGATTGGTGCTGCAGTTATCCCAAAGAAATACCTTGTGGAACAACCATCCAGTTCCATTAAGGTAATCCTTGGGGATGCATGTGATCCTTCCAAAACTAAAGAAGGTTGGGATATTTCTTTATTTAAAACCTCTAAGAAGATCATCCAGAAGATCAAGAAGCTTTCCTTGCAGGTGCCTGAGTCAACTCAAACCTCCAACATCAAGGAAGGTTTGCAAGTTTCTAGTGCCAACTCTAGGAAAATGGGAGCTCAATAGCAGCATGTGTAAGCCCGAGATAGCCCATTAGTGCAGCCGAGTCTAACCTCCGACCTCTGATTAGCTTCCACCTGCTACTTCTTCCATTTCATTAGCTCTACTTCTTCTACTAGTAGAACTCTTGTCGATGAATAAGGGCATCAAATCCCTTACCCCACTCACTTTACTTGATTTCTTCTTTGTACCTCCAAACAATTCAAAGAAATTAATGAATAAAGCTAGTATGAATTATATCTGTCACGATGGGTTATCTTCTTCTATTCCTAATGATAACTCTTCAAGTCAAAATAACTATAATAATTTTGATCTTCCTCGATTGAGTTGGACTTTCCTACTCTGAATACTATGGGTTCACCTCTTGAGATAGACTTGGAATCATCTGATTCTAAGGGTCTCATAGGAGAAGCTGTATGTGAGCTTGATGTGCAGGTAGATCATTCCATTACCCTACCACAAGAGATCACCGAAGTCAACCTCCGTAGTGGCAAGGTTCTACCTTCTAGGACAGCACCTCAAGATAGATGAAAATAAGTCATTGGTACAAAGATCGAGAAGCCCTTTCATAAGATGTTCTACCCTTGGATATGCTTATGGAGGACCAGCCGAAGGTGGACTATAACATCCTTTCTCATCTAAGAAAGTTTCCATCTAAGCTAAGCATATGTAATGCCCTTGTCTTATACAAAAAGATGGGGGAATCACTAATCAAAGCCCTCCTTGATCTTAAAATGTGCTTAGCTTAGTTGATAGCCATAGGTGAGGAGGCACATTACTCAAAAGAAGCTCAACGGATTACTTTCACAGATGAAGACCTTCTTCTAGGGGACTTGGAGCACAACCGTCCCCTCTACATCATAATTGACATGGACAGGTTCAAACTTGCCAGAGTTCTCATGCATTTAGGTGCATACATGAACATTATGAGTCTAAAGACACTTTCCTATTTGAGGATTGATAACTCCACACTCCAAGGAGATCGGATGATGTTGAGAGGATTCAATGACCAAGGTGAGCGAGCTTTAGGTTCCATAATGTTACCTTTGGAGATAGGTGACTAGAAGATTGAAGCCAAATTTTATATTATTGATTTGATTACTTCATTCACTACTTTTCTTAGAAAGTCTTGGATACATCAGAACAAGATCATTCCATCCTCCCTCCATCAGTGCATCAAGTTCAAAAGATGGGATTGAATACCGTGTCAATGGAGATGAAAAGCCATTTTTAGTTAACAGTGGTTGAGATTTATGTGGATGTGACCTACTGTCTTCCTCAAAACACCCTTTCTGATGAACTTGGACAAAATTCGAATGTAAACACAAAAGAAAAAGAAAATGAAGAAAAAGAAAAGATAAAATAAAATGAAAAGAAAAATAAAAGTCTAAGTGAACAAGAAGAAATAGATCCGCATATCACATTCCACCCACTGTTCATTCCATCATATGAATATGTGAGTAAGATTGCTCAACCTCCACCAGGTAGAGGCAGAGGCAGAAACAGAGGCAGTTCTAAAGGTGGAAGATCCCCTAGTTGGCCATCAGCAAATAGAGGTCGTGTTCTAGTTCATAAGAGTACCCCTACTATTCACATAGACTTGGAATCCAGCTCGAAGGATGAGTCTAATGTGATTAGTATACCATCCAACCACTCTCAGCGGGTTCTATTAGAGGTGACTTTCAATCATGAGATGAAGACCGAGCCACCGGACAAACCAAAATATTTGAATCAGTTTATGTGAAATTGTTAGCAACGTTGGGAACCTTAGCTCTACCTCACTTACATCTTAGAAATTTGAAAGTTTGATAGTTAAGGAAGTCCCTAAGTCTTCCAATGATATGAGGTTTTTTTGGGATCATCATCCTCAAGTCACGAAGTTAATGTAGAACTTGAGGAGGATTCATTATATAATTAATGGAATTACCATTTTACTTTTACTCTCCTATGTTCATAATCTTATCTGAGAAAGGTTTAGTTTTGCAAACATGGTCCAAGGACACAGTACTCAAGAAACTATGGAACAAGAAAGGAATAATTAAGAGGACTAAGATTTGCAGTGGGTTTTTGATGATGAAGATTATTGCCTAGTTGTTACCAATCATTTAGAGTCGATAGGTTCTTCTCACACACCCCTAACTCTTATGAGAATGTGTGTTTAAAAACTTCAAATGATCCAGATGATCTCCAAATCAAAGAGGCATTGCCAGAGCTTGAAGAGGAGATTTATTCAATAATTGACTAGCTTAAAGAAATCAACCTCGGGATAGAAGAAATCCACGCCCGACATATATCAGTTTGTTGTTGAATGAAGAGGATACCAATGACTTAGTTGGGCTATTGATTGAGTTTAAAGACTACTTCACATGGAGTTATGAAGAAATTCTTGGATTATTTCTTAATGTAGTAGTCCATAAGCTATAGACCCAACACTACCTATCAAATAAACTCCTAGGCATGCGATTAGAAATTGAACAATAGGTCATTTCTGAATTCAAGAATTTGATTGATGTTGGTTTCATTAGGAAGAAAAATATCCTACTTGGTTAGTGTGTCAGTTCAAAGAAGAAGCTAAATTTGCATATGCATCAATTTTGGGACTTAAATAAGGCATGTCCAAGGATGAGTTTCCTCTTCCTATACCAGAGTTAATGGTGGACATTGCCTCATCTAATGCATCTTCTCTTTCATAGATGGGTCATTTGACTATAACTAAATCAAGTGTCTCCCAAGATGAAAAATCGCTTTTGAACCCATTGGAATCTTATTATAGGGTCATACCTTCGACCTTAAAAATACGGTCGCATACCATGACTATGACTCAAATCTTCAATGAACTCATCCATCATTAGGTTGAGTGCTATGTTGATGATCTAGTAGTCAAGAGGAATACCATCTCTTTGACTTAAGAGTATTTTTGAATGGTTAAGATAATATAACTTCAAAATTAATCCCCTAAAGTGTGCATTCGGAGTAAGAAACTCCTTGGGTTTGTTCTTACATTGAGGTAAAATAGATCACGAAAAGATCAAAGTTATTTTAGAAATGCGACCTCCAGGAGTTTAACTCAACTCAGATCCTTTCAAGGATGTAGCATATCTAAGATGCTTTATCTCCAACCTATGGGGGAGATGCAAGCCATTCTCAAAACTTATCAAAAAGGATGTCAAGTTCAAGTGGGATGATAAGTGCCAGCATGCCTTCGAAGACATCAAGTACTATTTGGTAAACCATAGTCTAGCATATCCTGGCGCCCCTTATCTCTAGCTGCATTGGATGACTCTCTCTTCTGGCACAGATGATGAAAAAAAAGTGCTCTCTACTTCCTCAACCATCGTCTGGTTCCTGCTAAAGTGAACTATTCACCTATTAGAAACATTTCTTAGCTTTTGCTTCCCAAAAAACTACATACTTTTTTATATGGTGAACTTGATCTCCAAACCAAATCCACTACAGTATTTCATGACATGGCCAATGCTATCCAGACATTTGACACATTGGTCCATGATTCTCTTAAAGTTTGATATCACATTCGTACCCCTCCATGCGGTAAAAGGATAAGCACTAGTGGATTTTTTAGCAACACACCCACTTCCTGCTGATTCTCCACTTAGTGATGATCTCCCTAATGAAAAAATCATGAACTTAGGGAAGGCCAGCAACCACCGATGGGAGATGTATTTTGATGGTGCAGCTTCTTTTCACAAAATGGAAGCACAATTATCTATTCTCTTAGGAAAGGCAGGGGTAGGAATAGTTCTTCTAACTCCAGATCACGATGTGATAAGATTCTCATACTATCTTTTCAACCCCTGCACCAAATATGAAGCCTAGTATGAGGCTTTGATTGCCGATTTAGCCATCACTATCAGTGTCAAGAGCATCAACATCTTTGGGAATTCTTAATTGTTCATCAACCATATTATGGTCCATCCTTTCCAAGTTTTGTCATTACTACGAGTATACCATGAAGCTGTTGGCCCAAATTTTTAAAGTCACCATCTACAAGGTTCCCTGATAGAGAATGTAGTAATAGATGCTTTGGCCAAACTTGCTAAATAATTGGCATGTCTGAAAGATGAGTCCATTTCAATAAGGGTCCAAAATAGACATGTCATATCCCTTAATGATGTTGAACTCATCGAGAAACTTTCTCCTGAAGGGGAAGTTGCCATTGCCAAAATGGACAAGGAGCTAGATTGGAGTCAACCGTTCATAAATTACTTGAATGCCGATAAACTATCTCAAGAAAAGTCACAAGCCCATCAGGTGAAATAGAAACTCTCTTCTACGCTCTTGTTGATAACACCCTGTACCAACGGTCCTTTGCCCAAATGCTTACACTATTTAGACAAACACAAAGACCATGGCATTATAACCTAGGTACATTGAAGTCTATGCAAAGCACATCAATCGGAAGATGAAGATAAAGATCAGCGGCATACTCGCGGCCTCGATGATTACATATTGCATGGATGCTGGAGATGCCATCAATATTAGGTGCGCGGTATGGTCCTCCACCAACCACCCAACATTCTACACCCTACATTGACCTCATGGTCATTTGAGTGTTGGGGTACCAAAATTATGGGTCCGATCAATATTCCTTCTTCCAAGGGGCATCAATTCATCTTAGGCGCCCTTTCCAAGTTAGCGAAGACATCCCACTCAGAGGTCACAACGATGTGCTTCAATTTTTTAGGAATTATATGGTATATAGGTTTGGGGTGCCTCGATGAATTAAATCTGATAATAGTACTACATTCAAAAGCACAAAGATCAATAGCTTTGCGAAGACACGGTAGATTGAAGATACCCCACCATTTACTACCCCAGAGCAAATGCCTTAGCAAAGCATTCAACAAAACTCTCATCCAAATACTAAGAAGACTCTTGATGACAACAAATGATAGTGAAATAAGCATTTGGTTGAAGCCATATAGACTGCACCACATAAGAACTCCTCGTCCACCCGTTCTCCTGTGTGGGTGAAGTCCAACTCTTGTCACTAAGGATAGCATTGGGTAATAAGATCACTGAGCATAATGTAAAGCGGTTAGAAGAGTTGAAGGTTTGGAGAGTCACTAGGTGTGCTAGAACTTCAAGTTGTACAAAACCAAAATGATTCAATCTTCAACAAGTGATCCACCCTAGGTTTTTTTTGAGTAGGAGAACTTATGTTAGTCCTAGACCAAGTGTGTCGAAGATGGGAGGCAAGTTTGAACCCACTTGGGAAGGCCCCTATGACTTAGAGAAGGCCTACCAAGGAGGATGTTATCAGCTTATTAATTATAAAGGGGAACATCTGATGCTTCCAATTAATGGGCTCTATCTAAAGAAATATTACCCATGAAATAAATCATGTTTGAAAATAATAATTAATAAAAAGAATAAAAATTTGATTCCATTAATCAAATCTTCTTTTCTTTCGTAGCATTGTTTGCTTGTCTTACAAATCCAGCCATGATGAGTCTAGGGTAGGTGTAAGAGTACCCTAGTGGCATCCCGTCCCTCTTTCACAACACAAACATAATCTCTCAATGCTATTAGAATAGGTGTAAAAGAACCCAAGAGGCATCTCTCTAACTAAGTTAGGTGTGAGAGAACCCAAGTGGCATTCTTTCTTAGTGGGAACCCCAGTTGCCATCCTTGGCACCATTTCATCCAAATCCCTAGTGTGTTTAAGGTAGGCGTAAGAGTCTCCCAGAGGCATCCTATTCCTTTTGACACATGAATACAGCAAACATAAATCTTTTATCTCAAGCTACTTTGATGTGGGAGCAAGCCCCCTGTGGAACCAACTCATTAGCTACTCAAAGTTGGGTCTACATGCTACCTTGCTAGAATGTCACTCTAGTGGTCACTTATTGGAGGATGTGAGTCCCCAGGCTTTCCTCCTAACTTGACCATTGCAAATCAACAAGCACCTTGTGAGTATGGTAGACTTTGTTTCCTAGTCAGTAAGTTACCTCATGTTGACTTTGCTTAAGAAGATGTGAGTCTCTGTGCTTTCTTCTTGAACTAGCCATCATGCATTAACTAGGTGAGGTTTGAGGTTCTTCACTGAAAGTCAGTCCCCAAATTCCGATAGTCACTTTAGTGGCGAAGATAGAATATCACAGTAATTAGTTCCGTTATAAGAGGATGTGAGTCTCCGAGCTTTCTTCCTATGCTGATTGTTGCAAACCACCTTATGTTGGTTAATGTTCGTTATCTTGCTATTCACACTCTTGGTAAATGTGAGTCCCAGCTTTCTCCTTGAGTTTGACCGAATACCTATTGGATATATATGCCATGTCATTCTCTAGGGTTTTGGACTAAAGCCCATCCCCTATTGGTACTCTATTTGGATCACATCCTTTGTGATCCCATTTAGACACTACTGGGTTACTTTTGAATTGGACAGTTCCCCTTTCTAAGTAGCCACTCCTGTAGTTGGATAATTTTTTCAGTGAATATGCAGATTCTCCCATGGTTCAATAAATCTGAGATAGATATAGGCTGATATAAGCTCCTTCTCAGTTTGATCCCTTGCAAACTAATAGGGTCCATGATAAAATAAACTAAATAAATTAATTAAAATTAATTCACCTATGGATTATGAATTCAAGCCCCCAAAAGGCCTCTTTTCCCTAGCAGACATCCTAACTTTAGGGCAGTGTCAGCAAAACTTCCTATAGGAATTGTTTGACTACCTAAGTTGAGATAAATCCTCGAATCAGTACTCACTCAGTAGTCACCCTTAGGTCTGGTTCAATCTATTTTCCCATAAGCAGGTTACCTCCACAGTCATTCTGCTTTGGAAGATATAAGACTATGACACATTCTTTCTAGCATGATTGCAAACTGACAGGCGGCCCTAAGTCGAGTTCGATTTGTTGCCCAAAGTTACCGATCACCCCAGTGGTCTTTTGTAGTGAAAGATGTGAGTCCCTAAGATTTTTTTCCTTTCAATTGATCATTGCAAACCAAAAGGCACTCCTTTGGTCAGATAGTTCTCCTTGGCCCCTATTCGGTGCGGTTCGCCTAATATCCATCATAATCAAAACAAAAATGAAAAAAATAAAATTAATCTTGACTATCTTTGGTGATCTTAGTCCTCTCATTCACTCAATAGTCAGCCCTAGGTTAGGTTCAATCTGTTGTCTTGCCAATAGATTACCCTAGCTTGGTTTGGAGGATATAAGTCTACTATGCTTTCTTCCTAGTACTGTTGCAGAGGCATCCCTTGGGTTGGCTAGTCATACCTTGTGGTTGGTAGACTATCTCTTTAAATTAGAAAATATGAGTTAGGTCTAGGCCTCCATGGCCCCTATTATGTAGCATCATAAACCTATGGGATCCATCAAAATCAAAATAAACATATCTAAAAAAATAAAATTAATCTTGACTACCTTTGAGCCGATCTAAGTCCCCCAGCGGCATTCACTCAATAGTCAGCCCTAGGTTGGGTTCAATCTATTATCTTGCCAATAGATTACCCCAGCAACTGGTCTTTACTTTGGGCGATGTAAGTCTACTATGCTTTCTTCTTAGTATAGCCTACATAGAAGGCATTCCCATTTGGTTGCTAGTCCTGCTATGTGTTTAGTAGATTACCCCTTTATATTGGTAAATCTAAGTTAGGTTTTGGCCTTCATGGCTCCTACTTAATACAACCCATCGCAAACCAACAAGGGCCATCTCAAAAATCAAACCTAAGAAAAATTACAATAAATTCAACTCTCTTCCCCAATGGAGATTTCACCTGAGTGAGACCTAAATCAAATCAAACCGCTCATCCCCTTGCGGATGACTTGAACCTGCTTCCCTAGTGAAAGGTTCACACTCTATCCCTTAGGGATTTCCTTCCCTCTCTTATGTCTTGGAAATAAGTAGAGCCACATTGCACTAAGCTCTGGATTCTTTCTACACCTTGGGTTAGGGATAGATTGTTTCTATTAGTGCTTGTGATCTTTTGTTGTTGATCATTTCGGTCAACACCAATATCTTGTGTTCCTTGTCAATCACACCTATTGGCCCTTTGTTGACCTCATTTTTAAAATGAGCTCTCAACCCCTCCATCTTAGACATAGGACTCCTCTTAGACTTTAAGAGTTCTTTAGTCTTAAGACACATCTAGTGATTGGGTGGACACTCAACCTTGGAGACTTAAAGAGTTAGCCATAAGAATAGGTCATGCCTTGGGGTGTTAGGAAAATTTACCTACCCTTGAACCATTCCTCACCTTCCTTCCTTCAAGTAAAGCTCTAAATCAATCTTATTTTATTTTCTCCAAACTCAAATCAACTCTGTGTGATTGAAACCGATGAATGAAATTCTAAGTCTAAATCTTTTCTAAGTTCTTAATCTTCTCTTGAGGACTTAACCTAAATCATGATCAAACAAATTCAAACTCATGAGATTTTCTCATAATAATATATATCCTCATTTATATTCACATATGTAAATGAAATATAAATTCAAACCAATCAAACTAAACTTAAAATTCAAAATCAATTCATGAAATTTTCTTAAGTCCTTTAAGTTTTCCCTTAAGGACTTATCCAAAATCAACTCTAAACCAATTCAAACTCATGGGATTTTCTCTTAACTCATTTATATTCACATATATAATTGAAACATAAATACAAATCAATCAAATCAAATCCTCAAATCAAATTCCAAATCTAAAAATTTCCCAAGTCCTTTAAATTCCCTTTTAATGGACTTAGCCTAAATCATGATCAAATCTCTTCAAATCCTTGAAATTTTATCGTGATCCATTTATATTCTCATTTATAAATATAAATTCAAACAATCAAAACCAATTCCAAAAACCAAACTCAAATCCACTCAAAATCTAACCTAAGTTTTCAAGTCAAAATCTTGAACATAGCCAAATCAATTTCAAATCAAGCTAAACTCTTGATTTTTCGTCATGATTCAATCAACCCTATGATCATGAATCCAAATATAAATACTAACGTCAATCAACAAATTAAAAATCAAACACTAATCCATTCATATTCTTCCTTTGAATATGAAATTGTCAAATGAATCAAAACTTATTTGGCTTCAAACCACTTGCAAATGGATTTATATTTTAATCATAAGTCCATATACAAGTTCAATCAAACTCAAATCAAACTTTGACCAAGCCATTTGACCCACTTAGGCTCATACTCAAAGTGACCTAAAGTACCCTTATGAGCCAATTTATAATCCTAACCAAATTGGATTGAATCAAACTCACCTATGCCTCTCTTCACGATCAATAATCATCATGGGATGATCAATCAATCAAATCGGGTCAAACCAAGTCAAACCTATTGGTTGACCAAGTCAACACTTAGCCAAAATAAATCCTAACAAAGCCAAAACCTACCATAGGATAAATTGATTGAAACCATTGATCGAAGTTCATTCATGTACTATATTTGAACTTAACCAAGTCAATATTTGAGCCCATCCTAACCCAATTGGCCACTTGACCCAACTTGACCTAAAAAGTCAAAAATATGTCAAAACTTGATTTAAGCCAAATTGATTCAAACCAATGAGTCAAGTTCATTCCAAATCACTTATTGAACTTGACCAAAGCCTTAATTGTCCAACTAGACCTGACCTAGCCCAATTGACCTTGAACCCAACTTAACCTAAAGGGGTCATGTTAAGCCAAATTCAAACTTAACCAAAATTGATTAGAAATAAATATATCAATCCACTTATGACTAAACCTAAACCTACCCTTGACCTAGCTCAAATAGGTTAAATGGCCCAAATTGGTCAACTTGACCCATTTGACCTAAATGAAGTCATATGAGCCAAATTCAAAACTAAACCAAATTGAATCAAACCAAAGCCACCAAAATATTTCAAATGGTCATATGAACTTGACCCAACCCTTGGTTTGACCCAATTTGACCAATTGGTTAACTTGGCCCACGTTAACCTATTTTGATCGAAATGGATCAACATGAGCCAAACCATATCAAATGAACTCCAAATCTAATGAAACTTCGATCAAACTATTTTCTCCACATACCCAACATATTCAAATTCAAAAATCAGCAAAAACTATTCTACCCCTAGGCCATAGAACAAATTTTGGTCTAATCCATGGGTAATTTTGTCAAGCCCTCTTCATATCAACTTGGTACCTTCCTAATAGGTCAAGTAAACCCTATGGAGGGTGGTGCACCCAACCCAATGGATTTAGGTCAATCAAAATCGACCCAAGGCCAAAACCAACCCCCTAGCTCAAATTGGCCAATTTGAAAGCCTCCCTCTACTTGATTTGAAGCACATGGGAGGTTACTAATCCACTCCTAATCTCAAACCAACCATGTGCCAACTCCAAATAGCCCAAACAACCCTTTTCCATATGGTCAATTGAATCAAAATCACAAGCTATGCTTTAGCCATCTGATTTCCATACTCCCCTAATTCCATTTGAATTCATCATCCTCATTATCGATTGAGTGCTAGAGAGTGTTAGGATCTATCAGAGAGCATTCCTAAGTTTCTTAAAAGAGAATTGAAATCAAGCATTCTCAGTTTTCTTCCTTAGAAAATAGGGGAGCTCTTCGCATTTCCTAACTTCTTCCATACTCCAATTCACTTCAATTACCATAGCACACTCCCTCAGGAGACCAAGTCGAGTGCACCCAAGCATTTACATAAGCTTCCAAAGCAAGGAGGAGTTGAATTCAATCAAAACCACAAAGGAGAGGTAGAGGTGTTGGTCCATAAAGAAATCTACTCAACCATAAGGCTTGAAACTATCAGCGGGCTTAGTCTCCACTCAGCTCCCTCATTGAACTTCGAATCGGTGATCACCTCCGATGAGGTATGACATTTTTTGGCCACTAGGCTTAGGAGGTGTTGGTCATTTATGAAAGGAAGTGTCATGGCATGAGAATTCCCCCATTGGATAAGCTTTCCATTAGTATAAGATGGTGTGGGTAAAATCTTATCCCAATCCAAGCTCAATCGAGCTCGGATCTTCCCTTAGATCATGGACGGTCTCCATTGATCCTCAGGGAAGAATAGGGTAATCCTGGTTGTCCATTCGCACATTTTGGATGGACGGCTGAGATTAAGCACACGTTTATAAATCAATTTATCCTTTAGAAACCACGGTGGTGATTCGATCCTTAATCGAATGGGGGATCAAATCATCCTACACGCTCCATGATGCGACATTTAATTGGCTTCTGGTTCTCGTGTAAAGTGTGTGTTAACCACCATGTGTCGTGAGTTAAAGGGATTAATTAAAGTTTTAATTAATTTTAATTAATTCTCTTTTAAAATTCATACCTCCTAAATAAATGAATTTGATCATCTAAAATTAAATGAAAATGTTAAACACATGTGGAATGGGTTAGGAATAGCAATCCATATTTTTAAAATTAAATCAAATTCAAAATCAAACAAAAATCACATTGAATAAACTTTGATTTATTTTAAGCTTTCTTATTTCATAAGATTGTCTTTAGGATTTAATTAAAGTGAATGTTTTTACATGCTTTCATTGCTTTATTTCTTTCCCCAACATGTTAAATTTATATGTCATATGGTTTCATGCATCCATACTTTTCAAATTCAAATTTTAAAATAAAAACGTTTACTTTATCTCAAATTTGCATGTGTTGGCTAAAGTTAGAATATGAGTGCCTATTATCCCTAGTAAATTCAAATTATTTTCAAAATATATGAATCAATTATCGAAACTGCAAGTGTGCTACTTATATTTTAATTATAAGCTTGCATGCGAGTAAGGTATAAAGATGTGCTTAATCTAGGTTTTCCTTCTCTTTTCTTTTAGTATAGTTTTGAATAGGATTTGGTAAGATGTATGGTTCATTTGAAAAGAACCTAACACTTGCCTAATTCCATATCTTACTCATTCCTATACATTTCATTTATTTTTCTTTTCATGTAAATTTATGCAATTAGATTTTGGAATGATTATTATGGGAATTAGGATAAACATTGGTCATAAGATCTTATCTTATGCACCATGTGAAGCCTTGGAAAATCTACCTTTTAACCATTTAAAAGAAAGAACCAAAGAAGAAAGAAGAAAAGAAGAAGAAATAAGAAAATAAGGATGAAGAAATGAAGCTTGAAGACCCCCATAATAATGAATTCTTTGCTTAATTATAATTTAATTTATTTGTAATCTGGGTTGTATAAAGGTAGAGCTTGGCTACCCAATTAATTTTTGGGTTTGTGCGGTGGTACCCAATAATTTATTGGGCACTGTGCGAAGTATTTGACCCGACCATAATTGGCCTCTTATTCTTTTGCGATTAGCTTTATAAATTGATTGATGATTTGTTTAGCTTGTGCATAAAGTACATCTTTTTCCTAGTTTCCTTCTTGATTTATGTATGGCCTGGATGTGGATTAGGATCTTAGGAAAAAATAAATCTTTTACTAAATCTAACAACTCAAAACTAAAAATAAAGAATTCATAACCTCACATAATGCTCAAGTTTAAAATCAAGATAAAAGAATTAGGAACCCCTTAGCTGGATGAGTATTTTTTTATAATATCATACACAAATGCATCTTTTTTCACTCTTGATTGGAGGGCTTCCACCTTTGCCAGAGTAACTTAGCTTGACCTTTGAGAGCCATGGTGGAAACACACCTCCTCCCTTCTCGCTATTTTTGGTCAATTTTATTTCTCATGCATTAGGCATATGAATCCTATCAGCCTGAGTCAAAATAATTGTCCAAAAATAAAAAATAAAATAAAATTTTAATTGCATTGGATTTAGATCATTTGAAGCATGTCCTTACATGATCTAGTCTCTTTAGGGAGTGAGTTTAAGGACTTAGACACTTTCTAAATAAATAACAGCCTAACTATCTTGCATAAGCATAAGACTTACCTACATGTATTTAAAATAATAGAAGGAGATAGTTTGCAGCCACCCCTAGACGGTTGTAAGTCCAAACAGTCGGGTGGTTTGTTCTCTCTTGTGGAGGAAAACCAAATACCCATTTTTGTCTTAGATTTAGGTTGTGCTTTCAACCCTCGCCAAAGCTCCCTAGATTTAGGTTCTAAGGTTGCTTCTCCTTTTGTGGGCCATAAACATAATTCCTCATCTCTAAGGTATTTCTTAATCTTGTGTCAAGAAATCATAAGTCCTAAATTTCTAATGAAAAATGTAACTCAAACAAACTAAATCAATTTCAAAATTGTAAAGCCTAACTATAGGATAGTTTGAGATGCTCACTAGGTTTCCTAGCATCGTGGGCATCTCCTACTTATCTTTATTTTATCTTTGATAATAACTCCCTCTATTTGATCAAACCAATTTGATCTTCAAAAATAAAATAATCGATTGATAGTCCTTTCCTATTGAAATCTTTGAAGAAAACAATCATCTATCTTAATCAAGAGTATTCCTAAGGGATCCAATCCTTTAGGATGTAATTAACTATGGGGCTTGCCCCTGTAAGGAACTTAATGAACTCGATTTAAAATAAACCCTACTTTACTTTTCCATGTAAAGTAGGGGAAGAATCTCTGGTACATATGTAGACCCATTGTCTTTAGGAGTCCTTATTAAGGTGATTAGGTCCATTAAAGGGTAGTGACTTCTATCTCCCGAGATAGTATACTATTCATTGATGACATACCCGATCACCTGAATAAGCACATCTATGGATCTACATAGCATCCCAAAAGATGAATTTTTATATTCTTTTCTTTTTCTCCACAGATTGAAAGCGACAATATCAAAATTTTTAACCAACACACTCTTATGTCCCTAGCATAAGTTCAGTTGCATTGTACTAAGATCGTGATTCTGTCTACATCTCGGGCTTAGAGATAGATCATTTCCATTAGCACTTGCAATTCTTTGGATGTTGATAATCATCTCAGTCAACTCCAATACGTGCAATGTGCTTTGTCAGTTACACCACACTTATCTGGGGTCTTTTTGTTGACCTCACTTTTGTAGTGAGTTCTCAACTTCCTCATCATAGATCTAGGACTCTTATAGATGCTAAGAGCTCCTTAGTCTTAAGACACTTCTAATGATTAGATGAACACTTAACCTAAGCCTAGAGATTTAGAAGGGTTAGCCATAGGGATAGGCCATGCCTTAGGAACTTAGGGAGACTTGTCTATCTTATAGCCTAAACTCAATCCATGCTTTCCTTCTCAAACCAAACCTCAAATTCATACCAAATTTCCAAGACTCTTAATCAATCCCATGATTAAATTCAAACTCAAAATTCTCCATGAACCTTATGATTGAATTCAAAATCCTTTTTATGCCCTTAAATTTCATCTTAAGGACTTAGCATTATCCAAATTCAAATCAATCCCAATTCATTTGATTTTATCAAATATTAATTGAATCTTTCAATCATATATCGAATTCAAATCCAACTTCAAATAATTCAATCCCAAATCAACTCCAAGTTCCAAAATTCCCTCTTAAGTTATATGACACATTCTCATAAGTTTAGCCAAATCTTGACCTAAGTTATCCCAAACTTGATTGAATTCTTTATAAATCAAATATTCCTTCATTTATATTTACAAATATAAATAAAATCCATACTCAAATGACCAAAACTAAATCAAACCAAGCTAAGACCCTTCTTAAGCCATATGGACCTACCTCCATAAGCTTAACCAAATTTTAACCTAAATCAACCCAAAATCAATTGATTTTCTTATAAATCAATTATTCCTTCATTTATATTTATAAATATAAAGAAACCCACCTTCCAATGACAAAAAATAAATCAAACTAAATTGATTTCCTTCTTAGCCCTATATCCATAAGCTTAGTCAAATTTGCTTCCAAATATCTCCAAACTCAAGTGATTTTCTCATGATTCAAAGTGTCCTAAAGGACCATTTTGAGCTAAATTCTAATACAACCCAAATTTTATATAACCATGCCCATCCAAGCCTCATATCATGATCAACAATCACCCTGGGATGATCAATCACCTTGAATTGGGTCAAACCAAGTTAACTTAGTCTTTTGACCAAGTCAACCATTAGACCAAAATAAAACCTAAACTAACCAAAATTCATCCTACACCAAATTGATTGAAATCATTGATTCACACCAACTCATGATCAATGATTGAACATGACTTGACTCTCAATTGAGCCAAACCAAGTCTAATTGGTCATTTGTTGTTGACCCAAATTGGCCTAAAGCCAAAAGAAGGGTCAAATCACAACTAACCCAAAATGATTAATGGCTCAAGTTTATTCCAAATTGATTGTATTGAACTTGACCAAAGCCATAATTGAGTAATTTGACCAATTGCAACTTGACTAACTTAGCCCAAATTGACCTAAAGGGTCAAATTGGTCAAAATATAATTAAATTCAAATTAATTCAAACCAAAGCCTACAATCATTTATAATTAACTAATTCAACATGAACCAACACCCAACCCAAGCCAATTTGACCAATTGGTCAAATTGGTCAACTTAGCCCATTTGACCTATATGAATCCAAATGGGCCAAAATCGAAAAGATAGGCCAAATTGATTGAAATCACTTGAACTAAAACTCTTCAAATCATCATTTAAACCTAACATCAAGCCTTGGTTTGACACAATTTGACCAATTGATCACCCTAACCTAATATGACCCAAATTGAACCATATGACCAAATTGAGCCAAAACCCATAAAACCAACCCATTGGACCTTGGAGGTTGTCCTAACTCGATGCAAACCCATCTTAAGTCAGCCCAAAATCAGTCCAAACCCACTGGGAGCCAAGTCTAATGCAAATCCTCCATCGATCCTCTCCCACAATGGATTCTTATCTCATATGGCAAAGTCCACTCTCCTCTCATCCTTGGCAGCCATCAAACTTCCAAATAAAGCATCCCTAAACCTCCTAGCCCACCCCTAAAAGGGTAAGACATGGACCAAAGGGAGGTGAGCCAACTCCTTACAAACCGACAACCAAAGGATCCAAGGAGATCGCCTAGATCAAGCCTTGGGCCACCTCCTAGTCCTTCCTCCAACCAAACCAGCCATGTGAACTTGATGGGGACCACTCTGCTCTGGTGTGACCAAAAAATAGGAAGCAATCCCATCCATCCACCTCAAAAAGGGTATACCCTCAATTGCAGAAATGCATTGATTGATTTGTCTAAGCTTCTTCAAGCATATCCTGCAATCCCAGAGTAATTCCAAGCTTTTCTTCTTCAGTATTTCCTCTTCTTGTGTGAAACTAAAATATGGGAGCTCGATCCCAATCCAACCTTGTTCATTTTTCAACCAAACTTCAATTCTTCTTGCACACACCTTCCACACACCTCATCGAACCTACCCAAGCCATTTCTAAAGCTCCAAAGCTATTGGAGGAGGGATGAAGAAGATCAAAGATCCAAAGCTTGATTCTTGGCCTTCTATCCAGTGGAGCCAATCAAATTGTCACTCAACAAGGCCTCATCTCTACTAAATGAAGCTTCCACATGTGAGCTCAATCTTAGCTCCGTGAAGTAATTCCATGAAAACCAATCTCTAGCTGTTAGTATTTTGTGAAGAAAATTTGCATGTGAGCCTATCCTTGTGGATCCCTCGCATGAAGGTGGGGGTTGATTTTGGAGTGAATCTGAACTCGGGTGAGCTCGGATCGAGTGATCCATAGCGGATGGCCTTCGCTGCTCATCACATGAAAAGGATCGGGTCGTCTGCTCCACATTATTATAATATACGCTCGATCGATTGTGCTAGATCCATCTATTTTCTCCCCTTACATGGATTGATCTATGTCGATCGATCAAACAACGAGATCAATACCAAGTCTGCCACCAGCTGACTCGGCGTGTGAATGTGACTACTTAAATAGTCAACCCTGCAATGCCACGTGGAAAGCGTACCGCATCAGCATGCCACATGGCGACGATGGAATTAGGCTTAATTAAGGCTAATTAAGGTGTTTTTAAGTCTAAACTTTTATAATTCATAACTAATTGTATAAAAATCTAAAAAATAAAAATAATGGCTCATTTTAAAGGTATTTTAAAGAGGAATCCAACAAAATTATCCTTAAATAACTTTGAATAGTAATTTGGGCATGATTATGGTTTAATTAAAATTTAATTAGCATAATTACTCTAATTAATTAACCAATCAATTTCAAACTTTGGAGAATGTTTAGGGATTCTCCCTATTTTTTCTTGAAATTTATTGGTTGATTAATTGGGAAAATTTATTATTTAAGCTCTATTTACCTTCTTAACTTAATTAAGTGGTAATTAAGCATGTGAACAGTAATTAATCAACAAATTGAACCTTTTAATCACTATTGAATAGTGCGAAGATTTAGGGTATTGGATTGGGGCCTCAAACTTAATCTTTCCCCCATCTTTCCTTTTCTTTCTCAACCAAAATGCTTATTAAAGATTAATTAACTAATTAATGGTTTAATTAGTTAAATTGAAACTCAAATCATGCCAAATCATATTTAATTGAATGAGAGGCTTATGGAATTAGGTTGGGACCTCGTTCCCAACCTTTTCCCCTTAAGCCCATTTCATTTCAAAGGATAATCAATTAAATTTGGTAATTAAGAAAAGAGGTTGTATTAATAACTTGATTAGCCTAATTAAAAGGATAATTGCATCTGATTTCACTTAATTGATCCATGGGTAGACCTTTAGGTGTTTAATAACCTAAAGAGGTTTAATGGAATTATGGTTAACTTACATGTGTGAGAAAACTATAAAAGATTAAGTGAGTTCCTTACTCTTAATTAATTAGTCATTTTGAGCTAATTGTGTTAGGCCCCATTCATTTTATAAAAGAATTACTATTGACTTTTCGATTCATTTCCATATTACATTGGATTATAATAATTTAATTAATTATCTTAAGGTAAAATAGGAAAGGGTTGATTAATTGATTTAATTCACACCTTAACCTAATTAATCCATAAAATCAATCTAATTGCTTCTCATTAAATCAAATTAACTCATTCATGGGGAATGGGATTAGGATTAGCAAACCTCCTCTCATATTTCTTAAATCAAATTAAACATGAAATTGAAAATGACATTAAAAAATTTTAGTTTATTTTAAATGAGTTCATTATATATGATTGTCCTTAAGAGTTAATTGGATTGAATGAAATCATGTGCTTATGGCCCTTTATTTCTTTTCAATTATATTTAAATGTTGTATGTCACTTGATTCATGCATTCATCTCTTATGAAGTTAATTAAATCAAATGATTTCCTTTATGTCAAGCTTGCATGTGTTGATTTAAATTAATATATGTGTGGCTATTATCATTATTAAATTGAAATAAATTTTCCAAAACTTATAAGTGAATGATTATATATGCTATGAATGTTAGTTATAAATATATAGGAGATGTATGTGATTATAGCTTAAGTGTATGAAGTGAAGTTTTTCTTTCATTCATGTATTGATATATGTAAGTAAGAATGTTAATGGGTATATAGCTTGGCATCTCGAGAAACGAGAGGCTTTAGTTACCTTAAGGAGATCATTTGATTACCTCACTTCCCTAGTTTAACAATGGTGTGTACTCCATTTGATTTCATTCTTACATGCTTCATTACTAGAATTTAAATAAGACTTTATTCCATATGCATAAATATTTCAAAATTGCAATTTTAGACTTTTCCACTCTTGTAGATACTTGTGCATTTATGTGTATTTAAGAGTGTATCTAATCTGAATATTTTGGGATGCAAGTTTTACATAGCCCCAAGGAGGCCTTTACCTCACCCCTAGTTTAACAATGGCCAAGTATCCACTTAAAACTTTCATACACTTGTATGCATTTAGCTAATGAATGAAAATCCCATTTTTTCCATTAGAAATACATGCATTCATATTTGTTCAAATCATTGAATTGATTGATCACATAGTTTAAAGCCTTCTTTCTTATGTTCATGTGTATAAACTTACATATGTTTGAATGTAATGGGTATATAGTTTGGACATCTCAGGAACACTAGACTTTAGCTAGCCCCAAGGAGGTCATTTGATTACCTCACTTCCCTAGTTTATACTAACACGTATCTATTTAATTTCATTACTATGTATTTTTATATAAGAATTTAGATAGAACTTTAACTTAAAATGGTAAAATGATTCAGTCAAATGCAACATCTAAATTCCAAATGTACATGTTTACATCTATCATTTAAGTGTGCTATAAATATATTGCATGCATAGGTATGTTTAAGATTTAATTATATGCATGCTAGATATGATGAAAAGAAATGAATGTACATGTGTCATGCGATAGTAATTAACTCCAATTAATCTTTAAAAATATTTTTCTTATTGAATGAGGTCATTTAAAGTGAACCTAAACTTAGGATTAATTTAAAACATATAATAAGTCATTCATTAAAGAGAACTTACTAATTAAATTGCCTATGAAGTGACTTAAGGTAGGAATAAAAGAGAGTAATCCTCTCTTTTATTCTTTTTATAACACTTTGGTGCTAGGTGTAAACCAAATGGAACAAAAGAAACACTAAGTAAAATTCTCAAATTAATTAAATCACTTAAATTGAAATCAACCTCTTATGATTAAATCATTTCATATTTAGAAAATCATAACAAAGCCTAGTTAAGGCATAAGTCTTAATACACATAATTTAGAAGTAAGTCACCACTTTTAACTTTATGTAAGGATAATGCATGGAGTGATCTATGTTTAGTTTTATGATGTATTATTTTAGACTATATGGTATGGTTTATGCTTCGTAGACTTGATGTTAGGCCGTGATTAGCCTAATCATATTTTTTACAGGATATTGTGCTTAAGGGGTGCCTGAAATAAATATAAATGCTCTATTTTGCAAGTTGCTTAACCCCTGAGTATAATCTAAATTAGGACAAGTGGGCTTGGTTGCCCATGTGCAGGTGATAAGTCTAAAGTATTCATATCTTAGATTGTATAGTTTAGCTAACACTTATTTTACAAATATAGTTAGATTTACTTTTCCTATTTTAATGTAATTTTGCAAGAATTATTAGTGTTATAAAGGATTAGGATGAGCAGCTAGAAAGCTTTGTCTTGGGAGGCCCTGTGATGCCTTTGAAGCAAGCAAATCCAAATGGAGAAATGAAAGAGATAAGAAGAATGAAGATAAGAAGACCCCCATAGCATTTATTTATTTATAAATTTTAATTATTCTTTCATATTCCAGGTTATATAAGCGTAGACTTGGCTACCCTTTTTTTTTTTTTTGAATTGTACGACGGTACCTGACAGCACTGACCTTTTATTCTTTTGCAGTGGATTTATAAAATGCTTGATGTTATGTTTAAATTGTAAAATAGAAACAACATGATTTTTTTTTTACTTTCTTTATGAATGTTGATTTAATGTGTTGTCTAGATCCAATTAGGCTCTTAGGTAAAAAATTAATTTTTCTATCCCAACTACAACTCATAAATTTTCTAAATAACTTATAACCTCACATAAAGTTTAGCATTAAATCAAGATAATTATAAGATTTAGCAACCCTTAGCTGAATGTTATGTTTAATATCATACATTCATATTGCTTCACTCACAAAGAGAGATTTCCTTTACGATGGGGAAGACTTGACCCTGATGGTCTCCCCTATGGTGAAAAATACCTTTTTCTCTCTGATTTAGCCACAAAACCATTTCAACATGCATTTAGACATATGAAAATCCTATGGCCTTTGTCAAAATGAAGTGTTAAACACAAATAAATTTTGAGAAAATTTGCATTAGACTAAATCATTGCTCATACCACTTATGCTCTAGTCTCTTAAGGAGTGGGTTTAAGATCTTTTATTTCTATCTAAGTAATAATAACCCAACTACATTGCAAAATCATATGACTTTCCTACATGATCTTAAAGAGTAAGAGGAGTTAGTCCACCATGATTATAAGTCCAACAGATGAGTTTACCCTCTGGAGGTAAAACTTATGCTTATTTTCTTAGATTTATGTGAGTGCTAAAGCTCTTTAGATATAGGATCTGAGATTGTTTTACAAGCATAAATCCTCACCTGGCATTTTCATAATCTTGTATGTGGATTATAAGCCCTATAATCTAATAAAATTTCAACTCAAAGAAATAACTCTTATTTCAAACATATAAAGCCCAAACCATATGGTAGATTGGAATGCTCATAAGTTTCTAGTATCATGAGCATTCCCTACTCATCTTCTTGAGCTTCCATAGTAAGTTTCTCCTTTTGATCTACCACATTTGATTTTCCAATATAATAAATTTATTGATAGTCTTATTATTAAAATCTTTGGAGATAACAATTGCATACTTTAATATATTTCTAAGAATTCACCTTCCTTAAGATGTATTAACATGAGTTTGCCCAGTAACTTTAGAAATGATTTAATATAGACCCTATTTTTTATTCATCCATGTAAAATAAGGATAAATCAAATATTCAAGACTCATCATGTCTTGAAGTCCTTATGGTGATTAGGTCCATTAAAAGTGACGCATCTATCTTTGAGATAGTACATCATACCTTAATATGACTGATCAATTATTGTACATATCTGTGGTGTCCCCTATATACTTATCCAAAAATAAATATCACAGGAATTAAATATATGTTAATCATGCTAACTACTAAAATTTTCTTCAATATAATGATTACATATAAGTTAAATGAACCCTATTCCTCCTAACCTCTTATCTGCTCTAAAAAGTAAATTAAGGAATTTTGTGTGGAGTACAAAACTAGAATGAATTGCAAGTCTTCTACAAATTACGTGTGAGTGTGTTACTATAAATATGAGAAACGCTCAAAGCTTTAAAGATATTGTGTATGAAGGTATTTCTTATAAATTAAAAGAGAAATTTGGAATTGAAGTCACACTAGAGTAGTGTAAGAATCATATCAGGTATCATAGAGGAATATTGAATCACATCTAGAAACTAAGGAGAAAATCAAGTGTGTCTTAGATGGAGATAAGAAAATGATATGATGGAAGAGAATATTGCATTATCTGTTATTTTTTTATATATATATATTTTCATAATAGCTAAGAAATAAGCATTAAGTTTTTTACTTTCATTGCGTGCATTCCCCAAAATGATGATTTTTTAAATATTCCAATTTTATGGTAATGATGACAGAATTTTAGAACACCAAAAAATTTTGAAACTTCTTTTTTTTTGATACTCAACATATTTGTTTAGGTGATGACAAAACCTTAGATTTTATCAAGACATTTGATGCATCCCAACCACTAATTCAATTGTATCTTATATAGGTACATAAATGGAAAAAAAAAAGTCAATGTATCTTCAAAGGGATTTGTAAAATACAAGAACCAAAAATGATATGATCAATCTTTGTTAATTATATTGTCATGATGTGATAGTAAAGAAGTTACAAATATAATTTTAGATTCAACACAATATTCTAGATAAATATTCATTGAACTCATGACAAATTTATAGTATTTCCAATAAAGAGAGATTGAAATAATTTATTAAAACTTATCAAAGAATTTTATAATGATTTGATCCTTTGAAGATCTACATAATGGTTAGATGGATGTACAAAGAGTTAGGAAGATGATATTTTGAGATTTTGCAATAACTATTATTTTTCATTAATCCATCTTCAAACTTATTATTAAATTGATTTTTTTTTGTTGAATAACAAGTAGAGTAATGATGATAAAAATGTACTAGAAACTTTGTTGAATATCAAGTTATTGATGTATATTTTTCCTATTATATTTAACAAAAGTCAATAAGTTTATTGTGATATGTTTTGTTGTGTAAAACTATTTCACTTCATTTGTTGATTTGTACTCCACCATCATTCTCAAGATTATATGTTATTGCAAACTAGAATGCATTTCTTCAAATTTCTAAATAACATGTAAATGTTGTTTCTCAAACATTTGAGATATAGACTTCTCATTTTTTTGGTTTATTTTGTGTGAAGTATGAGAATGATAAATCTTCATTTTACATTATAAATCACATGATTCAAAATTTATTTTGGATGGTTCAACTGAATGGTTCAAGTAAATTATCAAGTGGATAACTTAAATAATAAAAAAATTTGTTAACTTTCCAATATATATATTTCATCAAATTCATAAAGAAGTGAGATATAAAAATACCAACATATATATTTTTCTAGCATTTCAAACATTTTCATGAATTTTTTGTGAAATAGCATCATTGATATTTATAAAATATGATCAACATAAAACTTATAGACAAAATTTTTTCTTTAAAGATTACCTATTTCATCAATTTGTTAAGAAATGAGTGAGATATGTGAGAAATATCGTCATAAGATATATTTTTCAACATTTTTTTCATGTGATGTTTGCAAAAATGTATCATCCGTAGTAATTATCATGGACCATTAAAATTTGTATAGAATTTGTTAGCTTTCCAACATACTTATTTCATTAAATCAAAGTAACAAGTAAGATATGCAAATACATGATATTTTTTCAGATTATTTTATGTCATTTTTGCAAAAGTCATTAAATTTAATCAAAATGTAACATAAATTTTTGTTTGTTCAACTTATCATGCAACTTATATATTTATTTATCATTACATAAAACAATTTGTTATTTCAAAAAAATTTCATAATGACTAAGAAAATGAGTGAAGAGAAATACCATCATAAGATATTTTTCAACATTTCAAATTTTTTTATTTTGTTTTAAAATTATTTCAATAATTATCAAGTGACAACATAAGTTGTATAAGAATTTGTTAGTTATAACAATACTTATTTCATAAATTTCAAAAGTAACATAAGATATTAAAATATGGCACATGGTATATTTTCAACATTCAGATTTACCCAATGGTTTAAAATTGTCATCAAATTGTGAATGCAAACCAAATATGAATCTAAATTTGGTTGTAACTCATTAAATAATCATCTATATTGTTTTTCAAATCTTATCATGCAACTATGGTGTTATTTTTGGATTTAATTCATTCATGTAAATTTGTCATAGGCAAAAAAAAAAATAGATGGAAGCTGAGACCAAAAGAATTTTATCTGAACAGAGAAGAATGCCCCATTTTATGAAAATGAAAAATAGATATTTTTTATTTTATTTATTTTATTTTATATTTATTATTTTATTTAATCTTTTAACTCAAAACTCAAATAAGTGATATATAATTAAATTTGTCATATAAATATAAATGATCAATCTATGAAGATATAATCATAATAATTTCAATCTTATGAAGATATAATTCCTAAAATTCGACACCCATCAACTCTTGTTGCTCAATTCCATTGAAATAAGCTTTCAAATAAATTTTTTATTATATAAAATAATTAAATAAACTAAAATATATACAACATACTTTTATATCAATTAACATATTAGAGGAGCTAGATCATTATGGAAAGCACTACTAACTATCAATTGAAATTTAATACTTTTTTTATCAACAATTATGAGTTTCAAGTTAGAGCATATTTTATGTGGATGAAGTGGATAATTATTCTCATATGGTTCAATAGGAAAAAGCTTGATGATATGATCACTGAATTTAAATGTATATATTTTTTTTTAATCAATCATAGTGAATCACATCTCTATCATAGTGCAAGACACAATAGAAAATTTTAATCCTCATAACTATTCATCCACTAAATTTTTTGTAATGTTAATTTCATATGCATGTAATTTCAAATTTACCTATTATTTATAAAGAGTGAGATCTCCTACACAATTGAATAAATTAACCGAATAACTCAATGTATCATTTATTTATTTTATTTATCCCTTCTCGTGATTTTAGAAAATAACATGAAGGATATTTGATTTCTCCAATATTAATCCAAGGCTTCAAGGATAACGATTAAATTTAGTTGTTAGGAAAAATGTGTAAGACTAGGAGAAACCAATTTAATTCTTATCAACAAGGTATACGAAAATTAATGATCATTGTGATAAAACTGCAAGCAATTGTTTGACAATGCATTAAATATTGACCAGAATATATGGTATTAATAGTCATCTATTAACATAAAAACTTACATTTATTACTTTTTTAACTCAAGCTGGGCATAATCTATAGGCACATATGTAATGAATAAGTCTACAAAAAATCCTTTCTCTCTAGGTTGCAACCCATATCTTTGCATAATTGATCATTATACAAACTAAGAATAAGGGTGATGCTACATCTACGATAATATCCACTTGAATTGCTTGTATATTTCTTAAAATACTTATCCCACTCTATTATATTCTTTTTCATGTCTATCTTATTTGGTAACAAGAATCCACTGTCAAGAAAACAAGCCAATCACCTTGCCCTCATCTCTAAAACATATATAGTTGAAATCCTCTCAGAATTTCCAATGATAGCCATTTGTTGAATCTAAGGATGTATGCCCTTTCTATATTGATCAAAGTTTTTTTTTCAAATTTAAGTATCGCTATTTTAAGCAAGCTTTAAGTAGTTAATGAATATATTTATACCTATAGAGAGGAACTGACATATCTTCTGAACCCATTACAATTTTTTTCAACCAATGAGAAATAAAAATGTTTCTAGTCTTTTGATCACCTTTGAACCTAGTGGTATATATTACCAAATCAGTTTCTATAAGACTAATTTGGCCTTCTAAGATGATGCATTCCTTGCAAAATTCAAAGTTCTTAGAAGGCTTCAATATGATGCTTCCTTCTTTAACTTTGTCATAACATTTCTCTGGCAACACACTAAACAACCCAGCAGATAATCCTTGAACAAAGCTATGCTCTAGCACCATATTATACTTTTGCATGGGTATTATTTTCTTCAAGTTGTTTTCTACTAACTTTGTGATGATCCACCTCTAAGAGTTTAAAGAAAAAAAATCTATAATGTTAATTAAGCAAACTTATGAGAGTGGTAAAAATGGTTTGATATTATTAAGAATAAATGTGTTAATGTATACCATAGGTGAAAGCAAGGTGGCTAAAAGGCTTGATATGAGTTCTTCTCCAAGCTTGTGAATTAGTAATTCTGAGAAGCGATTTAAAAATAAGTAACCGAGAGGGATACCCATAAAGTCCAATTTAGATATATTCCATCTCTTTGTTCAAACAATCATCGTGCAAGGGTACTTTGGTCTTGCTGATAGGGTTAAGATGATTTTATTTAGATATTTTTAATCATTTTTATTCAATAATAGAACATATAGTAATTCTTACCATGATTTGAACATGAAATAGTATGTTATCCCTTTTAACCTTTTTGATTTTATCTAACATCAATTTTTACAGATCTTATGATTCTATTTTGTTAGTTAAATCTTAAAACATTTAAGATTTTTTTGTTCTACTTTTGTATTTGACATGTAGCTACATAAATGATTAGAATTAAAGTAGTAAACTCATCTCTCTTGATGTTTTAAGTGCATCCTTTTTAGATTTTTGGTTTCAAATAATGTTTGATAATGTATTATTTTAACTATGATCTCCTATGATAAAGCAAGCATAAAGACCTTGTATTTTAGACACTTTTTGTGCATTCATAAAAATTTGTTTAATTATTGAATTAGAAATATTTATAACATTTTTTTAAAATTTTTCACTTAACAACTTGTATGATCTCTCTTCTCTTTTACTATTCCCATACCTCAATATTTTTATTTATTTATTATTCTAAATGTAATTGGAATATATAGCATGAATAATAAAATAAATATATGATATTATTTTGATGAACTAAAGATAAATACAATGCATTATCAATTAACACATTAGTCAAAGTAAACACATTTAATGATAAGCTAAGATTTTTGGGACTCCCTTTGTTAGGGTTTTTTGTGTTTCTCCCAAATTTTCTTTATGGTAATTCCTTCTCCTTAAAATCATCTTCCGCCTTATTTATTAGTTGTTTTCTTAGAAGACTTCATGCTAAGAACTTATCTAAAAAAATTATTTCCCTTTTAGCTTATCACTCTCCTGTAGCCTCCAAAGTTTTAAATATCATCTTCAATAATATGACTTATTATTTGCTCATCCCTATAATTTATATATCTTCATGTGTAAACTTAATTGAATTAGATTAATGGATGTAATGATGAATCATCAATCTTTATGTAAGAGATATGCATATTTTTGAGAACCTGCTCTCCCCATAGGAGACATGTTCCCTTAAATTTCTTTGAAACATATTTAGAAGTATAAGATTTTGATATAAATTTAATATATCATGATTTAAGTAATTAATCAAAAGATTTTGCCCTCAACTAGAACGTCTAAGGCTTATACATTCTAAAATTTTGAAGAACTTAATATCTTATGAGTCATATGCCTTTAAAAATTTTTAGAGAAACTATCTCTTAATGCTACGCATTCTAAGATGCAAAATCTTAGTTGAAATGCATTATAATTTAAATAAAAACACACTTAAAAAAGATGGATTTTTAATTATCTTTAAAAAATAAAGATTAGATTTTGATAAAATAAACATTAGAAAAAGAACTTAATTTCTTTGGGCTGCTTCAGTGACTGGATCTTTTTGCTAAATATGTTAGAGACAGTGTAAACAAGCTAGTAATTGATCTTCACTTATTTATCTAAACATCTCAAGATCTAAGAAACTTAAATTTTTTAATGGAGGATAGATACAATAGTCATAACATTAGATAATTCCTTCGTTCATTAGATTTAACAAAAAAAGCTAAAACAATAAACTTTTCAATAAAGCAATATAAACCATAAAAAATCATTAAAACAATTACAAAATCATATATAATTATGTATAATATGCCAAAAAAAATATTCAGATTACATTATTCTGTCGCTTCTCATTTGAAATTCTGAGCCTGCAGATTAGTTTATTTGTCGGAGTTCTGCTGTGAGCAAGGCGAACCTTCGGTGTTGGGATAAGACTGAACGGGTTATGGCTTGGTTTATCGATGAAGAAGTATCTGCCTCTGAAGAAGATTTTGCTTTCGCTGCAGTGAGAATGGCTTGGCAAATCTGGGCAGGATCGCCATGGCTGGCGACTAGGATGCTGCATCTGAGAGGACAGAAGGAGAGGAGATTGATTTGAGCAGTGGAGACAGGAAAGAGGAGCAGGAAACTATAAACTGAGTGAACTAGCAGCTTAACAATCACAACTGACTTGATGGCGCTTATCTTGCTACAGTTACTACAGACTTTATTATCATGATTTTGTCATGGAGAAAATAAAATTTTAATTTTTCTTGCACAACATAAGAAGATGTTCGTGCATCCTCTTTATAAAGAAACGAATCCAAAGAAACAAAACAAAAAAAAACAATCTTAAAAGATCATAAAGAAAATAATCATATATAATAGATTGAGGGCTCTACTTCTTTAATTCCTAGGAGATTGTCTGCACACCGCCTTCCAACTCCTACAGCGACCTTATCATGAAAGTCAACCTATGATTAAGCATACATAAAATTTTCTGTAGGGTGTAGGGCAAAACAATTTGAACTTTGACTCTTAAGAGATGCATTTATTTATTTTTCAAATAAGAAATAATCAACAATTGCACACTGAATAGATTGTGTGTGTGTGTGTGGCTATTAGGATGCATGAAAACTTGAGTCATATATAATTTGAATGTGGCAGTTCTATTTTGAATTTACACTGATACACTAGTGATAACAAGAGTGTCATCACTTCCAAAAGAAAGCATATACTATAATGAATCCATTTGAATGTAAAGCATTGAAAGAAACATTTTGATCATAAGAGAACTTTGTTACAATGGAGAAAATGTACCCTTGATATTCTGCCTCCATTGCTCTCAAAGTAATCAAAAATTCTAGAAGCAACATCTGCAACACTTTCTCCACCTTCAGGTGATGTAAAAGGATCCTTCTCATCAAGAGCCCATATTTCTGCGTTCCATAAATCAATCTTCATAAATTAGACTTTAAGAATCAAGTAAAGCATGATATTATCATCTGCTACAAGAATTCTCATACAGTTCCATGATTTTTGAGGATAAACTACAGAGGATGGCTCATTAAACAAGCATTTTGTATCAAGTATAATCATTGATAATGTTCTCCAACACTGGTTATCCTCAAAAGAATAAAACAAAGAGAAAAAAGGCATTTTAATGGATTATGGTGAAAAAATAGTGTTTGGCATCAAAAGTATGCTCATTAATAGTTTCTTCCAATGGTGTTTTGTATTTTGATGGATTATACAAATTTGTTTTGAAAAGTACCATCCATGTATGCGCACATGTGTGCATCAATGCATGAGTGTGCATGTATACCAAGGTGTGTGTGCATGTGCATATGTTGGTGCATGAGCTTGTGTGTACATGAGTACATTGAACAAATTTTATTGGAACCTTTATATCTACTATGTCAATCTAAACTGACCAATCCATCTTGTTGCACACACATGCTCCAAAATTTATATGAACATCCAAATGGAAGGCCTACATGTGCCCTATGCGTTGCCACTGTTTTGATAAAGTATTTCACATGGCAAGTTGCTAGTTGTGTGATTTTTGATTTGTTCTCCTTTTTTATGATGATGAGCCTAATCTTTAAAATTTTATTTGTTCAAAACATATATGATTATTTCTTGATTGTTTGGCCGCACTTTAGCCCAATCTTTTACTCATGACATATAAGATGTGCCCTTTATATATCATCCAATGACATCAAATAAAAAAATTCAGTGTAAACTTCTAGAAAAGAAGTACTAATCCATAATTTTCCATGAAAAGAATAACAAGTTGTGAATTTCATCTTCAAAATTTAATTTACACAAAACTCTATTATCCTTAAAATTAGAGAGGGAAAGAGCAGATCTTAGGTTCATTAATAAGTATTCAAATATTTCATTCTTATTACATGATTTAATTTGAGGTTGTTAGTTCTCAAACAAAAAATAGCCTGTAAGAACACTGATAAAACAAACAAAAGAGTTTATGTGATTTGGCAAGAACTACCTACAATATGGCTGCACAAAAAGCTTAATATACACTAATAAAAAATAAATGCAAGCTAAAAGTATTTGTTCTCTCAAGTATTTTTGTCACTTTTATATTACTAGTTGTTGCAAGAAGCCAAAATACAAACAAGTAGAAACATATATAAAAGGTTTGATAATCATGGCCATGAAATCATGCATCAAATATTCAAAGTTTGTGATCAAAGATTAAGAGTATTTATCAATGGTGTGACCATTAGATTAATGTAGCATATAAAGAGAAGAAAATTGTAATATTTCAAGAAAAATGTCAAAATATACTAGATTACTTTTATTATTTATATTTTTATTATCAATTTACTAATTGTAATATGTTGACTTCAATGTAGTTAGTAGTTAGTATGTGAGTGATCATCAACATCTAGTACCTTATCGACAAAGATGCTAGTTATTTGCATTAGTATGATTGAATGTGCTTGTGCATGACATATAGTTTTATCCATACAAAATATGTCCAAATCTGATCTACTCATGGAAAGCATGCTCAAAGAAGGCCAATCCAAAAGTTCAAGGGATCTATAACCACCAAGCCCCACTCTCTTCACAAATCAGGGCCTCACATCATGTAAAATTGTCTCCACCATTTAAAATCACCATCACTCATGAATATTTTGAATGTCCATGCCTAAATATAATAGAATATAAATAAAATAATATAATTGTGTAATCCTTTTCAAGACTAGAATTCCTCCTTCCTCATGGTGGTTGATGGGCATCATGAAAGTTTGGTGACTTTCATGACCATGGGAAGCTTGGGGCCATCTTTTTTTTTTCAATTCAATCTCCCCATCTTCCTTTACATCCATTTCTCTCTACATACAATCAAAACTCAAAGATGCTCTTGATTTTGCATCTCCTCCCAACACTAGTGTATAGTTAATTTAGATTTTCATGCACAAGACATTAGACAACCATACTTTCATCCCCACCATCTTCCTCATCTTACCATACTCCTCCACACATAAACGTCCCTCCAAGATGACTTTGGTCAAGTTCTCGTGACCTTTCTTTCCATATTTAAAAAAAATCATTAAACCCTTCTACTAATCCCAACCCACATCACTTCTATAAGACCCCATCCTCTTCATTATTATTCCCACATTACCCTTAATCTACAAAACAAAGAGGTCCCTTTTCATGTTTATAAACTCCCCATGACATGCTCCATCGTTAGTATCCATATATATCCCTATTGTATTCTTTCTCCAAACCTAAGAATGATACATCCAGATGCTATCCTTGCTGAAAATAGGCAAAAATTGTGGCCTCTTATGTTGGGCAACATAGTCGCTGGCCTTGTGATAGTAACCAAGTTTGTCTTCTGAAAGGCTTAGATTTCCAACTATCACCTCTGACCTTTAAATGCACTTAGCTAATCACCCAAAATCCCTTTATGTGATACCAAGATAACTACCAACCTTCAATCACTCTACCAATGACCTTTTGGTCTCCATCACTACACTTGGCTAAGTGAAGGAGAAGAATGAGGATGCCACTATGCAATTATTTCCTAATGCTTCATTGAAGGTAAAAAACTTGTAGAGGTTAGATAGATGATATCGGTGATAGTTAACATACATAAAATGATAGGTAAAGTTTTTAGAAATGAATTAAAACACACAAAAAATTCATTATAATATATTTTGACTTTGTAATTAAAATTAAAAAAATTTATCTATTAATGTTTCAATTTTCTCTTAAAATCCTTTGAAAAATAATTAGGCCTTTATTTTGAATTGGACAAACTCAAGTTTTCTTATTTTTTAGGTACATAAGAAGCAATTTTGCTAACCAAACTGTCTCCAATAGCGATATATCATTCAAAGTTTTTGAACTTCCTATTTCTAAATGAGAAGTTGCCAAAGCATTTCTATGAAGAAAACTAAACCTAATGCATGTCAGATCCACTTTTCCAATGAATTTTAATGGAATGTTCAGCAAATAGTAGCAATCCTCAATGCTCTTTTCAGTAGTTAAACAGGTAAGATGAAGATAAACTCTAAAAATAAGCAATCAATATTGTGCTTTACTAAGTATTAAAAGAAAAACATTGAAAGTGTTAACCAAGGTTCTTACCTTATCATGTGAATGAAGCTCAAATAGTGGCCTAAAGAAGCGTTCCCGAAGTTCTATAATCACCTATTCAAATTCGATGCTCATCATCAATATTATCAATAACAACCACATTATAATTGAAATGATTGTGTAAAGCATGATAATTTGATCCAACTAGACCAAACTAAATCCTGTTAACATGTCCTTATTAAGGTGGGAGGTATAGGTTTCTTAGTAAAAAGAATATCCCAATCAAGAACATGATGGGTGATTAGTAAAGTTTATCAGTTAACATGTCCTTCTTCCCAGAAAACACCAAAGCATTCAAATGATGTCAATGAAATAAGGTTTTATAGTAAAGTTTCCACTTTGAAAACCAAGTGGATAATAATATCTCTAGCTGTAATGTACTGTAGCTTTATCTATATGACAAATTCAAACAATAATTCCCTCACCGATGGAATAAAAATATGATATATCCTATTGATTTCAAAGGATTCTCCCCAGAAAAGGATTTGGTGGGTGTCGACGACTTCAAAATAAAAAGAAGTTCCAAGAAAAAGCATAAACTTTCAAAAAAGAAAAGCATAAAATTATCAATATACACTGGAAACTTTCAAATGAGCAGCAATCACTTTGGTTGTTTGAGTAGTTCTTGAAAACGGGGAATAACATATTCTAATAGTTTCTATAGAGACATTTTTGGCCTTGAGTTCCTGCAATGAAAATTTTTTTTAAAAAAAATCCTTTGAAATATTGAAAACCCTCTTTGTTTGAAGATGCTTAGTTACTAGTAAATTGCACAAATAGAACTTAACATAAAATAAGAGTTCCCATCATGGAATAATAGGGACTAACACTGAGTTTAGCCCTCACGTTCTTTTCATCACTACATGCTACTTAACCTTTATAATCCATTATTAAATAATACACATCGGTCCACTTCAATTATCCAATCCAACACATCAAGCCAACTATATTAACTATATTACATTACCAATATGTAGTGTTGCTGGCATGTATGAAGAGGGACTTCCATATAACTCTTAGACCCATGTTCTCTTTAACATGATAGTTCCTTATAGGTAAAATCAGGAACAATGCTGATTAAGGGATAAAAGGTTTTAGAAGATTATGACTACATGTATTCTTTATAGTTTTCAATGGGATATGGAATCAAAAAAAAAAATATATTATGAAAATAACAATATAAAAGGTAAGTCATATGAGAATTGTGTTGTGGAATAAGTCAATTGTTTATGATATAAGCTATATAGAGTTATAAATAAGGGTAATATGTATCCTATGGTGTGGTGGTCTAAACAAAGAAGAGAAGAGTGCTTCTGTAATGGAGAGTGTCCTTATAATTTTGATTTTTCTTGAGTTTTATTTAATATAATCTTTCTAAATTTTCAATTTTGAGTTAGGCCCACCAATGATACTAGACATGCTTCCTCTCTAAACTACCAATCCTATCATGCTTCCAAACATGATTTTGAAGCCCCAAACTTTTCTTTCAAAAACCTTACATGCTAGTGTAGCATGAAAAAATAATCATCAAAGCTAATACTTTTAACTAGATTAGTTGATCCTTCATAAGGAATCTCAGAAAATACAAGAAAAATGTAAAAGAAGAGAAAAAATTAAAGAGGACGACACATGTGAGAAGAAAGGCATTAGAAAGAAAAAAGAATTTCGAAGGGAAAGAGAGAGAGGAAAGAGGAAGAGAAAGAAAGAGAGAGACAAAAAAAAGAGGTAGAAAATCTAAGAAATTAAGAAAAAAGAAAAAGATAAAGATAGAGGAAAGATGGACAAAAAAGGAGGAGCTTAGACAAAGGGCCTAATGAATCGGAGAAAACACTATCCTTCTTTTGTGAAAATGGTTAAAGCACATAAGTCATTTCTAGCCATATCTCCAACAACCGTTTTATCAAGCAAAACTTTTGAGACTCATCGCAGGTGACATATCTAGTGTTGGTGTGTTAGCATTGATATCATCTCAAGTAAATAAGTTGTTGAATTGTCAATTTAGTTTATGCAAATGAATCTCGACATTGTGTATATAAGAAGAAAATTAAGATGGAATCCAAAAAATCTTATGGGAGGATTTCTCTTAGGGGATTATATTAAAAAATAACCCAAATTATGACTGCTACAATTATATGTTATGAGTTAAATCGAGAATTATGTAAAATTAATAAAAATATAAAATTAGAATATTTTGTACTAATCTTCTCCTATTGATGAGCAAGTTAATAATAAATATGACAACATGAAAATACATTACTTTTGGGCTTAACCACTTGCTTAGGCTATAAATCATATAACATGGGTATCTATTAAACCATACTAAGCAAGGTTAGGCCCAATTTGTCCCATACCTTATTGAACCTCAAAATTTTATTCTTTTTTGTACAACAACACAAGATTTAATAATAATAATAATAATAATAGTAATAAAATAATAATAATAATAATAATAATGGTAATAAATAATAATAATAATAATATTTAATTTAATATATTTTTTTTCGAGCTAAATCGAATCGAACATGATTGAACAAATGATTGTTCATGTTCAGCTCATTTATATATTGAGCTTGAAATGTATTGTGTTCAGTTTAGTTAATGAGCAGCCAAATCTGAGCTACATAACGAGCGAAGAGTTGTTCATGAACAAAGTTTTTTTTGACCTTACTTGTCATATGCTTAGTACATCCTATTATAAGATGTTTGGAGATGTTTCATGAAGCATTTGGTGATTTTGGTTGTTTTGTTTTGAAAATATATTTGTGTGCTGCGGCGTGAATGAGATTAATAATGAGCGATGATAAAATCATGTCTAATGACCCACCGGCAAACCCTGCACCATTGTTCACAATGAAAAGGAGGCATATGAATTATGTTGTGATTTTGCACATCAAATTGGATTTAATGTTGGGAAAGATCATACTAGTTTTTGGTTGAACTCAAAGAATTTGAAATCAAAGGATTTTTTATGTGCAAAAGTAGGTCTGAAGAAAGCTATCAATCTAAACTGCTTAGTTAAATTTCAGAAAATAGATATGAGGGGTTGAAATAGATATGAGGGTTGTTGTCCAGCCATGATTAGATTTTCTATTGATTTATATGGGAATTGGAAGGTTATAAACATATAGAAACTCATAATCATTCATTGGAAAAATTAGGTGACCAACATCTTCTCAGATCATGCAACATGAGAAGGCTGATGGAAGCGGTTGTGTTGAATTAGATGAATTAGAAGCAATATGTTTAACTATCTTAGTGAGAAAGTTGGCATCTTGGAGAATATTAGCTTCAGAAAAAGAGATGATTTCAATTACATCCAAAAAAGGAAGATCAAGCATTGTGAATGGTGATTGTAATGAATTAATACAACTATTCAGGAAAGACAAGCGGAGGATGGGATGTTTGCAGGGCTGTCCAAATTGATGAGTCGATTAGTTTTTTTAGCAATGTCATGTCAAGGATAGAATATGATTGTTTTGGGGATGTCATAATTTATGAAACAAGTTATCAACTCAAATAAATATAATCTGCACCTTTTGTTGAGTGAATCATCTGGCAAAAAATATCTTATTTGGAGAAGCCTTCTCCTAAGAGAATTGGAAAATTGAGTCATTCACATGGCTATTTAAAACATTTCTCACGTTAATGAATGATAGACATTCTATAATAATATTCCACGATCAAGATCAAATGGTGAATTATCGAAAATGCATTACTCACCACTCATCATAGCTCCAAGGTACATTTTTTAATAGTAATAAGGCACATTACAAAGTCTCTTTTATACATGCACAGTAAGTGTGATTCTGAGAAGAAGATACCATGCTAGAAGAAGGCAATTTGCATGATCATGCAAGCTATATAAAATTAGATGCGGTGGTCCTTGCATTCGCAAAGACTCATTCTCGTATGGGTAGAACGTAGTGAGTCCACCAATAATGTGGAAGAAAAATCTTTGCATGATTTAAAATAATAAGTTCAATCTGATTTTTTTCTTGGGATTGGAGAGAAGGTTAGGACACATGGCGATGAAATGAATATGATGAAGATTTCAGTGTAGCCCAACAATTATTCATTTTAGACCAAGACACAAAACAAGTTGGTATATTTTTACACAAGAAAACTTTTATACAAAGTTTGAAGAAAAAATCTTTGCAGTTGGTGGATTGAAAGCGAAATCAGATGATAATCATATAGAGTATTTGGTGGGAAACTTAGAATAAAAGTTCTTCCAAAACATGGACTGTCCATTTCAACAAGACATGGGTAAATATAAGTTGTAGTTGTAAAAAATTTGAAATGATGGGGGTTCTTTTGATCCGAGTTCGAGTTAGAAGAAGATATGATTCTAGAAGTATCTTCTCATGATGATCAATTAGAGCAAAAGGGATATCCTTTGACAAGTGGTTACAGAACTTAAAAGATGCAAGGTAATGATGAAAATGAACAATAATATTTTGGAATCACATTAGTCGATATGCACATCAAATAAGCACCAGGAAAAAAGGTAACAAGAAAGTTGAGGAGTATATGTTGGATTCCTTAAAAAACTATTTGATAATGTCGATTTTATATTATGTGAGAATTCACCTCCAATTGACAAAATAGCTAAGAAGAAGAAGTCTACCATAACACATAAAGGAACACTTTAAAGGATCCAATTTAAAGGCCAAAAAAAGTGTGTTTCCAATGCAATGGGATATTGGGAGAGAAAATAAGAGAAATTTTCACCGTCTCTATAATTTATAATTATTGTTGTTAAACTTTAAACCATTATATTTTTAATATTACAGAGACAAAAAAACAAGCTATGAGGGGTGGAGACCATGAAGGGATTATTGCAACATCTTTTTCTTATGTAGGTAAACACTTCATTCATTTTCATACAATCGAAATGATGTTATATACTTTGGGAAATTTAACTCAAGCTCAATAATCAATCCGGTTGAAAACACGATGATGGATAGATATATATGTGGAAATATATTAATGTGTGATATCATTTCTTGTCATGTGTACTTTAATGTTAATATGATTAAAATAATGTTTATTAGTAGTTATTATGTTGTACTTTAAAGGTAATCTTTGTACTTTGACTTATGTTGCTTATGTTTTTAATGTATTGTTGATATTTTGTACTTTAAATCACTGAAAATTCCCCTCAATAGAGCCTAGGTTATGTTACCAAAATTTACTGAACACTTTATCTCCAAATAGGAGAGAATATCTAAAAAAATTATGAAAATGGGTGTATAGAGGTGAGAATACACATGCAAAGCAACTCCGAAATTCTACCAAGCAGCCTCCAAATAGCTTGTAATATTTACTCAACATATGAATGAAAGAATGGGTAGAATAGCTTAAAAAATTAAAAAAATAAGATGTACTCTTATGAGAGTATAGAGAGTACACATGCAAAATAACTCCTAAAACTAGTAAATTCTTCATGCAACATCTTCAAACATCTTACAATATATTATCGTAAACATATGACAAGCCTCGCAGTTGAAAAAATTAAAAAAGGTATACCCTCATGAGAGTATAGAAAGTACACATGCAAAATAGCTCATAAAGTCAGAAAATTCTTCATTAAACATCTCCAAATAGCTTACAATAAATTATGGTAAACATATGATAAGCCCCACAGTTGAAAAAAATGAAAAAATAGGGTGTACCCTCATGAGAGTTCAGAGAGTACTCATTCAAATAGCTAAACCAAAAAAAAATTAGTGAAACATCTCCAAACATCTTAGAATAGGTTATGAAAAACACATGATAAGCCCCACATTTGAAAAACAAAACAAATAAGATGTACTCATGAGAGAATAAAAAACACATGCAAATTAAAAATTAGTAAATTCTTCATAAAACATCTCCAAACAGCTTAGAATAAGTTATGGTAAACATATGACAATCCCCACAGTTGAAAAAATTGAAAAAATAGGGTGTACTCTCATGAGAGTATAGAGAGTATACATGCAAATTAGCTCTTAAAATCAATAAATTTTTCATGAAACATCTCCAAACATCTTATAATAAGTTATGGTAAACATATGGCAAGCTCCACAGTTAAAAAAATTGAAAAAATATAGTGTACTCTTGAGAGAGAGTACATATACAAAATATCTCCTAAAACTAAATTTTTCATGAAACATCTCCAAACATCTTACACAATAGATAAACATTATAAACATATGACCCTCACAATTGAAAATTTTAGAGAAATGGGATGTACCTCATGAGTGTACATAGAGTACACATGCAACCAAAGAAATTCTTCATAAAATATCTCCAAATAGTTTATAATAAGAAATACTAAACATATGACAAGCCTCATAGTTGAAAAAATTAAAAAAATGGGGTGTCCCATCATGAGAGTACAAAGAGTACACATGCAAAATAGCTCCAAAAACTAATAAATTCTTCATAAAATATCTCCAAACATCTTACAATAAGTTATGATAAACATATGACAAGCATCACAGTTGCAAAAATTGAAAAATAAGGTGTATCCTCATGAGAGTACAGAGAGTACACATGAAAAATAGCTCCAAAAATTAGCAAATTTTCATGAAATATCTCCAAACATTTTACAATAGGATATACTAAACGTATGACAAGCCTCATAGTTAAAAATTTTGAAAAAAGGGGTGTGCCCTCATAAGAGTACTCAGAGTAGAGTATACACATAAAATAGCCCCAAAAACTAGCAAATTATTCATGAAACATCTTCTAACATCTTACAATGGGATATACTAAACATATGACAAGCCTCATAGTTAAAAAATTTGAAAAATCTGTGAGAGTCATAGAGAGTACATAAAAGCTCCAAAAAAAACTAGCAAATTCATGAAACATCTCCAAACATCTTAAAAGTTATGGTAAACATATGAAAAGCCCCATAATTAAAAAAAACTGAAAAATAAGGTGTACCCTCATGAAAGCAAAAGTACACATATACACTTATAAAACTAGCAAATTTATCATGAAACATCTCCAAATATCTTATAATAGATATAGTAAATATATGGCAAGCCTCATAGTTGAAAATTTTAAAATAATGGTATACCCTAATGAGTACAGAAGACTACAAAACATTCATAAAACTAATAGTTCTTCATGAAGCATCTCCAAACAATTTATGGGATATATAAACATACATATGACATGCCCCTTGAAAAAATTGAAAAATATACCTTCATGAGAGTACAAAGAGTGTACATGCAAAATAACTCCTAAAATCAGCAAATTCTTTATGAAACATCTCCAAATATCTTACAATAAGTTATGGTAAACATATGACAAGCCCCACAGTTGAAAAAACTAAAAAAAATAACAACTAAACTCATGAGAAGAAAATACATATACAAAACAAATTTTCATGGAAGATCTCTAAACATCTTATAATTGGATATATTAAACATATATGACAAGCCTCACTATTGAAAATTTTGAAAAATGGATGTACTCAAAGTACTGAGAGTACACATAAAAATAGCCTCAAAATTATCAAATTCTTCTTCATAAAACATCTCCAAACTTCTTACAATACTAAACAAATGAAAAGGCCTACAATTAAAAGTTTTGAAAAAAAAATGATGTGTACCCTCATAAGAGTACAAAAAGTATATATGCAAAATAGCTCCAAAATCAGCAAACTATCTCCTTTGCTTTAAAGAACTCAAATGTGCTCCTATTCAATGGTGAGAATAATTGTGAAAATCCTAAAATCCTAAAAGTTTAAGAATGCATGAAGAAATACATCATGGAGTTGCCTATAATATCTCAATTTTTAATGCCCAAGATTTAGCAAATCTCAAGGGAAAGGTCGGACGCACGTCACGGGAGGGAGCTAAGGAAATTTTCTATACAAAAATGAAAATACCTAAAATTTTCTGGAATCTAGAACGTCATCCGTAATATTTTCTCTAACTTCTTTAACGAGATGGGCCGGTTTAACGTTAACGGCATCGTTACATTATAGTGCTATAAATTAAGAAAAATCATATTTTATTACCGTGTTGCATTGCCCCGGACAAAGCCAGGACTGTATAGATATTTTCTCCCAATGAAGGCATGTGAAAAAATAAAATAATTGGTCATCTCCTGTTTCACAGCCTCCGTGCAAGGAGGATTGCACGTTCACAAAACCAAATTAGAATTTAGAGTTTCATATAATGCAGATATCCAACAGAGGAGCACTCCATTCCATGGAGATTATGGCAAGCTTTTCCGGCCGGATGCTGGGCTACGGAGGCTCTCCTCCTCTTTCATTAGGCAAGTATTAGCGGAAAAATTCATGGCAAAAATATTCCTTGAGCCATGATTATAGCTGCTCGGTGGGAGGGCATTGATTAAAGGCTAGGGAAGGTTGTAGCAATGGAGGTTCTTATTGATATCATCTCCCCGCCAAATTCTTCTTCGTAGTTGTTCTAGAGTGCAATGGGATGTGTTGGATCATGGAGGAGCACTGCATGATGCATCGATGATAAGGCAAGTTCGGATGCTGAAAGAGATTTGCAGTAAGACGTGCCACCATTGCTTTGCTTTGTAGCAATTCACATAATTTTATTTCATGTTCAATAATCTGAATGCACCAAATTCGTTCGTCAATCATCACAAACACAATCAAAATAAGTTTGAGTTGATTTTTTCATTGAAGTCGACAGGTCTTCTCGAAGCGGGGAAGACCAATGAGCATTCAGTTTTCTGGGAGGATGGATGATGAGATAAAGAATTATGTGAATTGCACCAAATCTAAGCAATGGCAGCAATGCCCTCTTGAAAATTGTCTTCCAGCATCCGAACCTGCTTCATCTTCGATGCCTCCTAAAGCAATCCTCCATGACCCAACCCAACCCATTGTGCTCCTGAACAGCAATGGAGAATTTGACTAAGACAATATTAATAAGAAATCGCCACTCATGCAGCCTACCCTCGACTTGATGTGCCCATCAAGCAGTTCTATTCATGGCTCAAGCAACAATTTTGCCATGGATTTGTCCTTGAGTTTACAAGATGGAATTCTTCGATGCCATTTCTTCTCTCCATGTTCTTCTAAGTACTGACTGACGGAAGAGCTGCCTTCTTCAATGGAAAAAATTAATCACTTGTATCTTACGCTGAAAAGAAATCCTTTCTTCGATGAGAAAATGGAGCATTTTTGACCTTTACTCCAGTTAAGTTAGGCAACAAATGAGATCGTGATGATTTATCGATGATGAATCCAGAGGAATTAGTCCTCCCCTGCACTTTTAATGTCTCACGGCTACATCTGAGTCAATGGTTGTGCTGCTCCATCTTCTCCGATGGACTTTTTCAGTGTCTTCATCGTTCTTATCTCTTCACCTTGTGTTAAAATAGTTTTTTATATTATACTTATTCATTGTAAATTAGTTTTATTTATTTACTTATTTCTTTTTGCTGATCATGATTCATTTATGCAAGTTAAGGGCATAAAAATTATTAATTTAGAATTGTATTTATTATTGATTATGTTTATCCAAAATGTAATAATTATTATTATATTGAAATATATTTTATTTAGAATTAAAATATAATAAAAAAATAAAAATGATCTCAATTGACAATTTATTATTCTGTTTAAATCTCTTGCTAATCAATCGGCCTTTCTATGAAATAGGCAGATATTTAATTTATTTAGTTATTTTTCTTGGTTGAAGAAAAAAATGTAACATAATAAATATTATTTTAAGGAGGTGAATATAGATCAATATCAAACAGTTTTTTTTTTTTTTTTTTGAAAATTTGATTGTCAAAGAGTTATTTGATGACATTAACCTATATGAATTTAGTCGAATCAAATCCCCCAGGATTGATTATACTCAGTGATTTGAATGAGGTGATTGCTAGTGTATCAGAATCAAAGATGAAAATTTGGTTTGTATTTAGAACGTTACAACTTATTCAGGATCAAAATTATAATCTTGCCCAAGGAGTAGAAATCTAGTTGAAGACTATATAGAGAATTTTGATCTCACCGAAGAGTTTCTTATGACATCTTATATATTTATTGAAAGCCTCTTCATATTGCCTTACTCATCATATAAATCTTAGATGATAGAAGATACGAGCTTTGCAATCATAATTCTGCGAGAATATCATCATTTGAATGTTGTAATCGGAATTGTTCCTCAATCTTGACTTGTTTATCTTAGGACTGATAATCAAGTAGGTGGACAAGAAGATTCTATATCATAACAATTCCTCAAATATTTAAGTGAATAATTTTTCGAGGTTATAATAAGGGCTGCCCCCTAGTCCATGATAGCTCCTCATATACTACTCGAACTGCTTTCGATGTGCATTGATAGCCTCAATAGCAAAAAAAATTGTGCTTCCACACGATAAACCAAGTCTGCATATGAGCAAACCGTATCATGCATTAATGATGAGTAGAAAGGCCTAGGATGAAGCCCTCCAAGAAAAAGTCCTCTTAGTAATTTAAGATCCAGTATCTAGAAGCTTCTAAGAAGAATCTTTGAAAGTACTTCTTAAGTGATTCACCTTCATTTTGACAATTCACGAGATGAGAGGAACATTTAATGATTTTAGCTTGTAATAAATACAAAAAATCTTAACATGTTTGTCAAAGGTATGGATAGATCCCCTTGGAAGAGACTAAGACTAAGTACGAACTTGACCCTTGAGGGTGATTGGAAAAGACCTGACAAAGCAGTGTGTCAAGAGCTCGTTGGATGTGCATGATGGTTTTGTAATGGTCGATGTGTTCATATGAGTCAGTTTTTTCATCATAGCAGTTGATGCTTGGAAGCTTGAAACCTTTTGGAATAGGATGTTGAAGAATTGCTTCAACTAAAGGTGAAGACTCTTGATAGCCACGATGAGAGGGACCAAGATTTCTATGTTTAAAATGAAATTCTTCTCGCATTAAACATTGTAATGTCGCACGTATGACGAGTGGAACCAATAGGACAAGAACGTGTAAAGCCAGTTGAGCCACAAGTGATGGATGATTAGAACTTGCAGTGTCAAAGAGGCCAGCATCACAATCTAGAAGCGGAGGAACTTCAGCTAATGGTGAGAAGGCCCCGTGCAAGCATTTTGACCTCCCCTAGCTAACGATCGATCTTAGGGGAGATGCATTTTTTGCAGTAGTGGTTGTCGTGTTTCTCATAAAGGTTGAATTATCTCATTTTGAGACTCTTCCATTCAGCAAACATGATCTTCTAGAGATTCTGTATATCTTCAACGTAACTATCAGAAAATAAGGCAGAAGCTTGACATCCTTAGTTTAAGGATTGATTTCGGGAATGATGGGCGTTAGAACGAGAGGATTCGTTATTGTGAGTATTGCACTTGTTGGCCATAGTGTAGGTGTTCATAGAGATTGCTATTGTGAGATTCCTTTCCCACAGACGGCACCAAACTATTGCATGTAGAAAGATTCAGGTCGATAGAGTAAGAGAATTTGATGTTTTAGCATCGCACAAAAGTTTTGCAAACATAATAAAAAAGTTTGAGAGGCATCAAAATTTTTATGTGGAAAACCAAGAAGAGAAAATCACAGGCCTAGCCCACTAAATATTTCACTCGTTACAATTATTATTCCAAAGTTGGAGAAGGATAGCTTACAAGAGTAAGTTTTGTGACAAGCTTCACTGAATTAGTAAAGAAGGCCTTGCTTGAGGTAGTAGTCTAATGATCCTGATGATAACTATTGGCGGTTAAGGGTGAGATGGTGACCGTGGTGACCAACAAGCAGGCCAATGGTGATTGACATTGTGGGGACCGGTGGTGGCGGCCGGCGTTGATCCAATGGTGGTTGAGCGGTGATGACCATGGCAAATGATCGACGATGATCATGGTAATGCGAATGATCCGACGATGGTCGACCGACTCTCTTATGCTTTTTTTTGATTCTCTCATCTTGGGTTCCTCCCATGTGAAGAATGAGAGGCTATTTATAGATTACGGGAGTGACATTTTTGTAAATACACATAAAATCTAAATCATTCCATCGGACAACTCAAAATGATCCCTTTGATCATCAGATGTATTTTACGGATTTGAATGCTCAAATGAAGTTAGAATTAAAAGATATTAGGCTTGTTAGATCATGCTCATCAAGACGTTCGATTTGACTATAAATATTTCATATTTATCAGCTATTTAGGGATATGACTGATATCCTAAAGTTTTCAACTATATTTTGAGTGCTTAATCTAGTCTCAACTCGTAATTAGATTGCTCTCATCTAATCAAGATATTTGATAGCTCTCTATGATAAAACAAAGAGAGTTTGAAAGATTAAGATTGATTCTAAGTGATGTTCACATACATCAAGATTTGTGTTTTAACTAGATATTTCTTAAGAAAGTTGATGTCATCTATAAAGCTTATGTTGATTTCTTTATTATATTAAGGGACATTTTTACATATCTCCAAAGAATACATTTATTATAATAATAGACTAACATATTAATACATTAAAGTATCCAATAATTTTAGCCTTAATCTAAAATAACAACTGAACTAAAAATAACCAAAATTTAATGTTAATTATATTTTTTATCTAATTAATATAAGCTACTCTCAACTTATAATAATAGGTAACTAGCTAAAATCAAATAAATACTAATGATTAAGCTTTATGGCCTTCAATATTTCTCTTGTTAACTAAACTTAAATTGCTAGACTCAAAATTCATAGGACAAAAATTCTCAACTAAGAAGATTAAAATCTTTCTATCTCTCACATAAATGCTTGTCTATTTCATCCTCACTTTTGGTGCCTTTCTAAGATATGAAAATCTAGTTAGATTCAAGTTGGATATACATGAATAATGAAAGTGGTTTGATTGAAATTTCCTTCTCATTTTTTTTTTGTTGCAAAATGGTTTAATAATTATGTTAATGTTGTTGTGTGATGCAATTGATATTTACTTTATTGATACCTAGTCAAATTTATTTTATGAGTGAAACAAAGATGTTTTTATTTTTTAGATGAGGTTTTTAACTTCTAAGTCTCTAATTTATTTATTATTTTTTATGTAGATTTAGTTAGTTTATTAATGCAATATTTGGGAAAATTCAATAGTTTGTCATGTTGAATAAAAATTCTTATGATTAGGGCAGAAGTGAAATATAGCAATGGAGAGGACGCAAAAAAAAAAAACTTGATAATGAAAATGGCGAAAACATTTTGAATATTCACAATAAAACATATTTTGATCAAGCACATCAAACTAGACCAACTTATTCCTCTATTTATTGAGAACAATGGCAAAGTTAATAGATATTTGATTATGAACCTAAATTGTAATGCTTTGGAGAGGAAAATGATGGGAAGCTAACCTTGGAAAGTGATAAGCACAAAATATTAGTGAGTTTTGTGCTTTAATATTTATGATTAATTAATGTTAAGATATGATTATTTTCATTATTTTTTGTGTTTCAGCAAAAATTCTCAAATAAAGTAAAAAAGGAAGAGCACCAAAATTTCAAAACCACTACTAGGCTATGTGCTATATATAAAGAATTTTAGTGGTAAAAAAAGTACTCGACACTAATTATATCTTATAAGAGATCTTCTCATATCAAGTTCACCAACATAGTATAAATCAACAAATTTTTTTAAAATTATATAAATTAGGATCAATCAATAAATATATATGAATTTAAATATTCAACAATAAAAAAATCATTGATATTTAAGTTCAATGATAACATTAAAATGATTGTTTGTGAAAATAGAATTGTACATTGGAGTGGTGAGGTGAGGACATGTACAATGAAGGATATATAATGTTCCCATTAATGAAGAATATAAAATTATGTTAAGAGTATTGAAAAAATGGATATAAACTTAAATAACACTTGCATTAACAAATGAAAAATGAATTTAATTTTCATTACAACATGCAACATAATCTTATTTATTTATTTATTTTTATTTTTTGCAATAAGTATTCCTAATATTATGTTTCAATTCAATTATTTTCTTTACTTTTTATTAATTAAATATTTTAAAAATTATAAACAAAATGAAAAAATTAATTTGTTGTAAAACATTGATTAATCGCAGTTGAAATGACATCATTTTAGAGGTGAGGGAATATTTTATCTGTTTTTTTTATTATATTATTTTAAAGATAAAATAAATTTCAATATGTATTTTCTTGATGCAGCAGTGGCTTTTATTTCAACTTATCACAAACCATTCTAATTTGATACTGATTTGAGTTTCTTCCCTTATAATAATATTTATTGTGTTATCTCATTTCTTCACCCAAGAAAATAAAACAAAATAAATTAAAATATCTACCCATTTCATAGAAAGGCAGATTGATTAAGAAAGAGATTTAAACAAAAGAATAAGTGGCCATTTGAGATCATTTTTATTTTTATTTAATTTATATTTAAATTTTAATTAAAATGTATTTCATAATAATAATAATAATAATAATAATAATAATAATAATAATAATAATAATAATACATAATACATAATGGATAAACAAAACAATGAAATACAATTCTAAATAAACAAAACCTTAGATTGGATAAATAAAATCATGATCATTAAAAAAAATATTACATTACATAATAAATACTATTATCTAAAAATAATTTTGACACTAATAAAGACATATAAATATGATGAAGACACAGAAAAAGTCCATTGAAGAAGAGATTAAAGCACAGAAGAAGAGGACAATCTCCTCTGAATTCACCATCGATCAATCATTGCCATCAAAATTAAATTAAATTAAAAATAAAAAGACTAGAAATATAATTAAGAAGAAATATAAGAATTGTTAAGGAGAAACTGAAATCGCATATATTCTCTTATTTTTGCCCAATTATTGTCGAACTTGGAGAACATACTTCTTCTTCTTGCTCGAGAGATGACTTTTCTTCAACGTAGGATAGAGTTGATTTTTCCATAGCTCTTCCATGAGCTCTTCTATGTGTTGACTGATGGAAGAGCTGTCGTCTTCAATGAAAAAATCAACTCGATCTTATGCTGAATAGAAGTCCTATCTCCCACAAGAGAAAGATGCCTATTTTCTAAGTTCGGCAATAAATGGACTAAAATAATAGAATACTCAAGATCTGAAGTTTCTTGTATATGTATGTCTTCTTAATTATCTTTCTGATCTATAAATTTGTTCCGAACTTCATCTGATGTGAACTGCTAGAAATCCCAGTGATGATGGCGACGCCCAACTGCAAATTATCTTTCTGCGACCGAACAACAATGGAGAATTTGGTGGAGACGATATCATCATATAAATTAGAAACCGCCATCAACACAGCCTCCTCTGGACTTTGATCACTGTTCCCCCCGCCGACCGAGCAGCTCTAATGAATCATGGATCAAGCAACAGTTCTGCCATGAATATTTACAGGAGAGCAGACGTACTTCCCTGGCAGCCGGGCCCTCGATCGCCGTGGAATGGAGTGGTCCTCCGCCGGATATATATATATATATATATATATGAAACTCTAAGTTCTATATTTAGTTTGTGAACCGTACCTACCATGGAGAGGAGGTTGAGAGATGGGAGGTTTACAATGTTGGTTTATTTTCAAACGCACGTAATTAAATGGTTGTCGTTCTTTTCAAATTTATTAATCATTTCTTCTCCACTATTTTAATAAAATAAAAAAATATAATAATTTAATATCTAATAAAAGAAAAAATATATCAAAGCATCAAGCTTTTCTCTAATAAAATTTTATGTTGATAATAATTTATGCTAATTACATTATTATAATACGGCACATCAGAAAGAATTATATGTGGACACATTAATTAGTTTAAATATAAGAGACACGCAACCACCTCCATAGGTTTCAATCCTTCTTTGTATAGAGATGTGATACTATCCTAAATAAACAATACACATCCCCGCGACTTGGTTGAATGCCCATCAAGAAGTTCTATTCATGGCTCAAACAATAGTTTTGCCATGAATTTGTCCTTGAGTTTACAACGATGGAATTAAGAATACAAATATTTAAACTTATTTTATCTTTTAAATGAAATAATTAAAAAAAAAAGATAAAATATCCATTCACTATTAAAATGAGGTCATTTTGAGTACAATTAATCAATGTTTTATAACTTTTTTTGTTTTTGTTTTTTGCTTATAAGTTTTAATATATTTTAGTTATTAATAAGCTTCTTTGAGTGGTGTTAATAGTTCTTACAATCATAAAGTACTGTCTTCATATATATATTTTAAATATCAAATGCGAAATATGAGCCGTTGGATGCCAAATTATCATTTTGTGTAATCGTGCTATAAATTAGAGAATTGAACCTCACACTCATCAAATTTACATCGAAATAAATAAATAAAAGCGCTTCTTGTGCTTATTATTGTTTTAGCACTTAATCGGCCTAGCTCTACATCACAAATTTTATATTGTTAATTTATTCAAAAATATATTAAAATAAAATAACTACTTATTATTAATGATTTATAATTACATATGTTGTATATATTAATTTTATTAACTAATTATATATATTTTATTATACTATATTAATTATAATATATATATATATATATATATATATATATATATATATATATATATATATATATATATATATATATATATATATATATATATATATATCAGCATTTAGTCTTGAAAGAGAGAGGGCCGCCCCCTCAATTTCTTTTTTTTTTTTTTTTTGAAGATAAAGAGTTTTTTTTAATGCTGAATATGAATAATTTTTTTAGGAATATAAATAAATTTTTTTTAAATGATGAATATGAAGAATTTTTTTTTAAAAAAGATAAATAGTTTTTTTTAAATGACGAATATGAAGAATTTCTTCTTTTTTAAAATATGAATAATTTTCTCTTATGTCTTTTTCTAAGAAAATGAAAAAAGAATTTTATAAGGTATATGAAGAGATTTTTTTTAATGAGGAATATGAAGAGTTTTCTTCACATAATTATTTTAAAAAAAAAAAAATTTTGAAGTGTCATTTTTCTCAAAAGGGGAAATTTGACCAGATCGGCCATCCTCTCACAAGCTGATTTCTAGAACCGACATAGGCGCCAGATCCTAAGCCCAGTAGAAGCTTTCTTCTTTGTTGCCTCCATTAACCTATATACGGGTGTTTTGATCTCTTTGACCCGAGACATCAATTAGCTCTAGGCCTCCACTCAACCTGAGACCAGCCTTCTCCCAATCTGGTTTCCACCGACCATCCCGATTAGGCTCTGAATTCCACTTCTTTCTTCTTTGGTAGCCTCCACTAACCAATATAATCTGACCCTAGTTTGAGGCTAAATGGCCAGTTCAAAGCCACTAACCTTCAGGTAGCACCCGATCTTGGGGTTTTCAACTGACTTGGTTAGGTAGCGTGCATCCCAAATTGAGGCTCCAATGTGCTTCCATTTCTGAAGAATATTTCCATGGGTGAGCATCTTCCCATATATATCACAATGTTTAAAGATTCCCAAGCAAAGCTTGCACAACATGATGGGTTGTGGAAGAATCAAGGGACGGCGAGATATGACTATGTAACACTAACTATCAATATGATACTTGCATAATTTTCTGGAAGAAGTTTCATTTTCCAAATGATTTGGTGACTATTCCTCATAAAAGATCGCAACGAGCTTATTTTTCTCTGTACCTGTACCTTATGAGGCTTTTGCCTACTGAGATTTTGATGTACATGTACCTTCTGCGGCTTTTGTCTTATGAGGTTTTTCAAGTACATGTACCTTCTGATGCTTTTGCCTGTTGAGATTTTTGATGTACCTATACCTTCCGAGGCTTTTGCCTTATGAGATTTTTGATGAATGGAGACTCTATCAACCACTTGCTCTCTTGGAGTCTTTCTAGTGAGGACCTTGTCCACTACTAGCTTCCTATTGAGGCTTCCTATCGAGGCTTCCTCAGGGGCATGCCTTCCACGGGAGGAATCCATAAGAGATTTTTGACTTATCCGAGATTTTTTGTTAGAGTGTTTCTCGGTGACATTTAACCTGTGTGGAAGAAATCAATAGTTTTAACTCCCATCCGAAGTTGTTTAGTCAAAGTATGATGTTAATCTATGTGGAAGAGGTTAAACATTTTGATTCTTTCGAGATTATTTATCAAAGTATTACTCGATGATGTTAACCTGTGTGGAGTAGGTACAAAGTTATGACCTATCCGAGGTTGTTTGTCATAGTATTACTCAATAACATTTAACCTGTGTGGCATAAGTCAATAGTTTTAACTCTCATCCGAGATTATTTTGTCAAAGTATGGCGTTAACTTGTGTGGAAGAGGTTAAACATTTTGATTCTTTCGAGATTATTTGTCAGAGTATTACTCGATGATGTTAACCTGTGTGGAAGAGATCAAATCAAAACACCCACTTAAGGTTGTAGCCAAAGTTGCTCCTTGATCTTTGCCTTATAATATAAAGATAATAGTTTGTCAAACTATTTTCTTGTCAATGTTAAAATATCCTCCAACTTTTACTTATTTCTTGGGTTGGTAATCAATTAGATGTTTAGCATATTAACATGGGTGATCTTCTGAAATTAAGAGTTTCCTCCTAGTTTCCATCAAAAGTTGAAGAATCAAAATTTGATGAATCTTCATTCTTCGCATGCGCTCCTCAAAAGTACGAAGTGCTCCACCTGGCTAGTAGTTTTGATCTTGTTGAAAAACTTGGTTGTCTAATATGATGAAGTGATGGAAATCTCTTTCCCATGACGGCGCCAAAATCTCAAAATACTCCATTGGATGATCCGTATTGATTCATTTGATTATAGATAGTTTTTTTTGGCGATTTGACCATTCAAATGACCTTCGATTTGAGTGATCTTAGGCTCGTTGGATTCATCTCGTCGAGCCACTCGATTCAACTATAAGTTTGTTAAATTTGGAAGTCATTTGATCATTTAGTCAGTATTTTGAAGTTTCTCATGTAGCATTTGAGATTGATTTGAACTCATTTGGATTTGATTTGACTTGGTTCTATCATTTTAGTCATTTAATTTGATTGTATGTATGCTTTAAATTGAGATCCGTGTTTAAATTATAAATTTTAGAGGGATATATCACTAATAATATAGAATAATAAATAAATATTAATATTAAGTAAAAAAATATTTTGCATGAGGATGTTAAACCGATTAAACCTGCATCAACCCTTCTCTCATATCAATGATATCTAGAATACCTCAAAATGCATTAAGAACTACAACTGCTATATTTCCTCTGGAGGGAAATAAATGGCAAGAAATACAGTAATATTATTTCTAGTTGTTCTACTTCATATTTTAAATTTTGAAGAGGTGCGAATGCAAAGTTATTCTTTGAAAGAGATTCTATAAGATTCACATTATTCTTCGGTCAACCTTAATTCTTTGCATACTCACTAACAGCTCTTACTGCTATATTAATACGAAACTAAGAACTTCACATAACAAGTAATGTATGTTAAATATCTTGATCGGTATTTCATATTGTGGTGTTTATTTTCAAGATGTGTATGGGAGACACCACGCAGATCTGAGGGGCACTCATTGAAGTGATCGGGTACGACATTAAAAATTAGTATACTATCTCGAAAGATAGAAATCATCACCCTACAATATACTTAATCACCTAATGAGGACTCCTAAGGCATGATGGGTTTTTGAATATACTAGAAAATTTTTCCTTACTTTACATGGATGAATAAAGTGGGGTTTATTTAAATCAGGTTCTAAATTTTCTTATGGGGGAAAGCCCCCATAGTTAATTACATCCTAAGGAAAGTGAATTCCTTAGGAGTACTCTCGATTAAAGTAGATAATTGTTATCTCCAAGGATTCCAAGGGTAAGACTATCAATAAATTGGTTATATTTGGAAAATCAATTGGGATAGATCAAAAGGAGAAAGACTAATTATCGAAGCCAAAGGAGATGAATATAAAGGAGTGCTCATGATACTAGGAAACCTAATGAGTACTCCAACCTAATCCTATGGTTGGGCTTTATATGTTTGAAATTAAAGAGAGTTAATTGTTTGAATTGAATTTTATTAGATTACTAGGGCTTATAATCCAACAATACAAGATTGTGGAAATACCTAAGAGGTGAAGATTTATGCTTATAGCCTGAAGGAAATAGCCATCTCGGATCATAAATCTCAGGTGCTTTGGCATAAGCCAAAGCACGACATAAATTTAAGTGAAAATGGGTATATGGTTTACCTCCACAAGAGAGAGTAAACCACCTGACTGCTTGACTTATAATCGTCTAGAGTGGCAGCCAGCTAACTCCTCACACATTCTAAAACCATGTGGTCAAGTCATATGATTTCACAAGATGGTTAGGTGGTTATTATTTAGAAATAAACTAAAGTCCTTAAACCCACTATCTAAGAGACTAGAGCATGAATGGTATGAGTAATGACTTAGTCTAATATAAATCTTATCAATTTTTATTTGATTTCAACTCTTCATTTTGACAAAGGCCATAGAATTTTTGTATACCTAAATGCATGTTGAAATGAGGTTATTGGCTAAATTAGAAAGAAAGTAGTATTTTTCACCATAGAGGAGACCTTCAAAGGTGTGGGCTTTTGAAAGTAATCTTCCCCTATCGTGCATGGAAATCTTCTCTTAATAAGATGTGGGCTCCAAAAATTAGCCACCGACCTCTCGACAAATATTAAATTGAAGAGAGTATGATTTGATGTGTCAGTATAATTTTCAAAAGGCAGATGAGATAGTAGATAAGACACTACCCAGAGATTTCACCCTCATTTTGTGAGGACTTTAGATCTAGTTCTAGGTTTGCTATAAGCGCAAATCCCTATAGTTAATTACCCCTCTCAATGTAGAGAGAGAACTTTTGATTAAAGCTAGTCGTTAGGTCGCTTAATGCGTAGTGTATAGTAGCAGCTTATGGAGTTTCAGAATTTGGATTATGAAATTCATCATTTTAGCTTAAACCAGATGGTTGGGGCAATGATGATGTGCTCAATATAGATCCCATGGTTCCATCACCCCAGGCTATCGTGGTCCCCAGTCTACTTAGTCAGAAGAGGTAGTCAACCTAACTTGATCGAAGGATTATTATTAGCAACACATGGGTTACGTCATCCAAGAAATTCATATAGACCTGGGGTGGTGTTTTTCTAAGGAGATAGACTTAAGTCTACCCTAGCTGACAGAGGGTCATTTGCCCTATCAAGTATACCCTATGATTTACAACTCAAATGGCAAAGCCATTCGGGAGCATATGGGCTACGGTCGTGATCGTAATATAATGGAGTCTGACTGGCCAAACCATCCAATTAGAGGACTCTGGTCATAACTGCATCATTTGTGGAGTCTACTAGCCAAGCCACACAATCAAAGGACACGGGTCACGTCCTTACTGGCGTGAGATTGATTGAGAGTGAACATAGTAAAATATTTGATTTGATATTGCCTCCTTTGTGAGCTAGAGTTTTCATAATTTATCACCCCCCCCTCCCGATTGATTGAGTTTGATTTAAGTATTTAATGATAGAATTTCATTTAAGCAGTTTAAGATGGGTACTTAATTTGATTTGAAAAATTGATTAATTTGAATATGTTTAATAGTTATAGATCATGTTAACTCTATTTAGCTGCTAACAGAGGATTAGATCTACTGTCACCTAACATAATCAGTTTCTCAGACATTTCACTGGTTTGAAACTCTTATTATTGGTTTCTAAGTTTTATTAACCTGGACCCAGTCCTGAGACTAAATCGGGAAACAACCTGTGCAGCATCCTCAGACACTTAAATTTAAGCATTTAACATAGTGTCGGGGCCCATACGGGTGTATTTAAGATTTATGCAGTGTTTATTTTTGAATTATGAGATTAATTTTAAATTTTTATTTAATTCTAACTTAGCCTGCACAGCCTCTTCAGACATTAAAATTTTCACTTGAAATCTCTATGTCCGAGCACATGTAGGTATTTATAGCTTAGCTAATTTCATCTAATTAATGAAATCATTTATTTTGAAAATTATAATTAGAATGAAATTCCTTAATTTTTGATTGAAGGAAGCCCTACGATTTTTATAGATTTTGATTTTATATCGCCTTATGTGTGCTTGTACAAAGAGTTGCATATCTAGTGGCGAAGAAGACATTTTGATTTAGATTGTAGTTTGAAACATTACTTGCACTTACTTTTCTTGTTGAGTTTTTGCAATTCTCTCAGCTTGATTATGTTTAATTTAAATCACTTTTAATAAGTTATACCAATTTTAGTGTTTATTACTTTAACCTCAGTCATGCTTATTCACTAGTATTGTAATCATCTCTATATTGATATAAGAGTTATTAAACCAAATTTAGATTCATCCTTAACTCCACATCAAAGCACATATTTATTTGAAAATTAGACTTTAAATTTATTGTATGTCTCTTATGAGTTTGGCATTTATTTCTCCAAGTTTCAATTAAGGCTTGTTTAATTTTGAGGAATTTGAATAAAAGAGAACTCACTTTATCACTTCAATTTAAGCCATAGAGAATTATAATTAGAGTTTGTGAGTTTAATATTAGCCTCCCCAAATTTTACTTGCATTTTAAATGAGTGTTCTATTCTTTCCAAAAAAAAAATTTTAATTATTCTGCCCCTGTTTCTCTTTGATTTAACATTTATCTTCATATTTATCATATATCCTTTTGTTTGACTTAAGTTTAGATAATTTTCATTTGAATTTATTTAAGTCTTAAATTTTAGTCTAAATTTTGGCAGCCTCCCGACGTCATCCTCGTGTAGGGGCTGCATCGGGAGTATTTTGATTTCTCGATGCGCCCTTGAGCATATGAGTGGTGTCTTCACACCGTGATTTTTATCTCATCGCACCCTCATAAGCACGATAAATAATTCAAACCTGAAATAAGATATATAATGCAATATATATTCATTTCCTTGATTTTGCTAAGTCTAAAAATTAGACAAAATTTATGCAGCATTTCGTCTAGGGGGAGCGACATCTAACGGATGTTGGCTTACTCGGTACGCCCTCATGAGCGTAGCGAGTAGTGTCTTGCAACACCGCAGCCAGTTTTTCATCTCATCGCGCCCTCATGAGCACAACGAGGCCTTCAAACCTGCAAAGAATTATAAGTATGTCTATGTCCACATTCACACATCCCACATGTTCTAACTCATTTTTCTGCGCATTGCAATGATCGACAGAATTGAGTTAGTTATGCTGAAAACCAAGAGAAGAACCCACCTCATGATGATATTCCTCTTTAGTTATGGCGAAGAGAAAAGTTGACAGGGGAAGAAAGAGGGATTGTTTGGCTGCAGGGGTAGTGGAAACACCGGAAACTTAGAGAAGAACCCACCTCATGATGGTGTTATTTCTTGATTTTCATCATTTGCAAGAGAAGAAAAATGGGTTGTTTGGCTGCAGGAGTAGTGAAAATGCTGGAAACCTAGAGAAGAACCTGCCTCATGACGGTGTTGCTTCTCGGTTTTCGTTGCTTGCAAGTAAAGAAAGAGGAGTTGTTTGGCTGCAGGGGTAGTGAAAATGCCAGAAAGGTAGAGAAGGACCAGCCTCATGACGATGTTGCTTCTCAGTTTTCATCATTTGCAAGTGAAGAAAGAGGGGATGTTTGGCTGCAGGGGTAGTGGAAATGCCAGAAACCTAAAGAAGAACTCGCCTCATGATGGTGTTGCTTCTTGGTTTTCGTCATTTTCAAGAGAAGAAAGATGGATTGTTTGGCTGCAGGAATAGTGGAAACATCAAAAACCTAGAGAAGAAATCACCTCATGACGATGTTGCTTCTAAGTTTTCATCATTTGCAAGGGAAGAAAGAGGGGGGGTCACAGTCTTCATGCTTACAAAGATTACAATACGATGGAAGGCGTGTAGAAAAGATCCACATAACCAAAATTGAGAGCAAAAGAAGTCGATTGTTTTGGTTCCACAGTAGTGATGAGGAACATAAGGCGGTGGTGACAAGCGTTCGTGATCACGAAAATATGCATTTCCTATTGATTTGGTATCTTTAAAGCCAAATAAATGATATTAAAGAATAGATGAAGACAAATCATCATAGAGAAAGAAGGCACAACCAAGCTTCCTCTCCTATTTCACATATTAAGGAGCAATAGCATGATATGTGCAGGATTAGCTTAAATTCCATCATAAGAAATGAGAACTTAAAATCATACAGAGATAGAAATCCCATTTCTCCATCATTTTATCTTAAATTCTTGAGTTTGAAAATGTGGGAAGAGATGAAATGGAGCAATGTGCAAGAAGCATCAAGAGAGCCTGATACATATTTCTTTTTTAAGACATTTTTGTGGTTTGAAGAATCAAGTAAAGAGGGGAACCAAAAGGAAGACTTCTAATAGCTTTCTTTTATGTGGATAGATTAGAATTGATCAATGGTCAACTTAAGAATTTTTCCACTGAATTGATAATGAATTTTAAACAAAGATTTCAATGAAAGAATGAGATATCTGCAAGGTTAAGAGGATCATTGTTCAATTCGGAAAACAAGACTATAGTGTCGAAAAGGCAAACTTTGGTGGGAGTGTCATAAGGGGTCCATCCCCACTTTGCTTCATCCATGCCAAACCAAGAGTATAGCCCAACACTCGAGCAACAGGAATAGCTACAATATTTCCAATCTAGCGGTATCGTTCCTTAATTGTCCCGCAAAATCTATAGTAATCCGAAAACCCTTGCAACCTTGTAGTCTCTCGAATGGTTAGAACTCTATCTTGCTCAGGATGTAGAACAACTTGGAAATGGCAGTCAAGAACTGTAAACACAGTTGATACCGCATCATCCCACCAAAATCGACCAAAAGATCTTAATGATTTCCATTCCATAAGTTGATTGCATAATTTAGTACCTTTTTCTTTTTTTTTATTTGGAGGAGGAGGGGAATCGGAGCAAGAAGAGTACCTTTTTAGGTGCGAATGAAAAGAAGCCTGCCATTTTTGGTCCTCTTGCCCTTTTATCTTGCTGTTGAGAAGAACAAATCGGGGGAACTTTCAGATGCGGGAGAGGAAGCTGAATGAGGGAGGAGTAAGAGGCTTGCCTTCGATTTGGAGAAGGAGAAGGAACAGTTGGAAAGGGAGCCTTGGCGGAAGCGGTTGCGTGTGAATCGTGCATGGAGGGAGGTGCGGCTTGCATTTTGTTTTGGAGAAAGGAGTAGCTTTGATCATTCGAAAGGGGAAGTCGTGCATCATGCATGAACCGGGTCAGGTCAGACAGGGTTATTTGAGTGAAAAACCTAGGATAATTTAGGGAGTTAGGTATTTAAATTCATTAATCAACTTAAATTGAATTTTATATCAATTTGATTAGATAATTAATACATATCTCAATTTAAGATTATTCTAATGTTTCGAACGCAACGACATAGCCCGTTTTGCAATTGCAGACCGTTTGATTCGAGTCGGTGTCAAATTGGGTTCATTTCAGCTCAAAATGCACGTCGCCACTTTTGACAACTCAATTTTTACACAAACTTGTCCAAATTAAATGCAAACAGTCTTATCTGATAGATTTTGACATTTTGAAGCTAACGGTGCAATCAATTTCATAAATGGAGATTTTTTGGTTCTCGTCAATGCCTCTTGACCGCAATATGCATGCAGGCATATTGATGACTCGAGCACTTGATTAGTTGATCATCAATCATGCAATATTTATATTCTGACCTGTTTTGACATTCTCAACATGATGGGGAAGCCTGTTTGTCGATCGGAGGTCATTTCAGTTGATTTTGGTGACGTCTTGTGCATTTCATCCTCAATTTATGTGCTATCATTTTAAATCATTCGCTATTTGCACAGATTCATCCGAATTAAGTGTGGACAGTCTCATTTGATAGTTTTTGATGTTTCAAAGCTAACGACGTAATCAATTTCATGAACTAGGGTTGTTCAAACATTATCACAGCCTCCCAACTCTAATATGCATGTCGACACATTGATAGCTCGATCACATTATCGTGTGTTCGTTAGATTGTACAATATTTATATTTAGATCACTTTTGATGTTCTAAATGTGATGGCAAAGTCCGTTCATTGATCGAAGGTCATTTTGACTATTTTTGGTGACATCCAATGCATTTTGAGCCCTGATTTGTGCATCATCACTTTCGAAGTCCATCAAATTTGGCTTTTGGGCTTGACTTGACTTATGACACATATATGGAGGTCAACAAATGCCCCCCAAGAAATGTGATTCGTGCATGGAGCGAGTCACATTTGTTGAAAATTGGTTGACCTTTTGGGCTGGCCATATAACTTAGATCATTTCAGCTTTGATTGCACTAGCTTACGGAGCTTTTGATAGGATTTGTCATTAGTATGATACCTTATTTACGACATGCTAAATGATGTGATCAACCAATTTGTCAGAATCAACTTGTTGGATAGATAAGAGTTCTTACACCATCTACTATCTACTTCAATGGCTTTGTTTAAGATATCTTTCTTTTATGTCATTACATATTTGAGTTTCCTCCAACCCTAGGTTCGTGCTTGGTTGGGTTTGATGGAGGAATTGGTCCGATTGTTTTGATGAAGGACTCCGCTAGGAAATTGGTTCATCCGTGCTTGGTCAGATTTGAAATTTTTTCTGTCCTAACTTTAAGCTTGACAAGCCTTGATGAAGGAATGACCTGATTTTTCCATATTTACTTGTCAGGAAGTGTATGTACATCATGAATCTTGCGTTTGCTGCTTTGATAGATTCATTGAAGGGTACATATAGATGACCCAGCCTTCCAGCTTATATAGGATAAATATTGAGTTATTATTCTAACAGCGTGTGCTTTAACTGACTGAATAATCATGAAATTCCTTTGGTTAAACCATCAGCTTTGTTTGAACTATGGAATTACTTTTTCGATCCTGTGCTTTCTTCTTTGACAGACTTGATGAGGAGATTGGCTTTGATCTATGCTTTGAGCTTGATCAGATCATTTGAGAATAAATTGAGATATCACCTTGTGGGTAATATATAGATTGATTTAAGACAGCCCTAAATTGAGAGTTTCCTCAGATTATCTTGATCTATCAATCAAGTAGAAAGATCTCTTGGATTCTAGTTTCTTGTAATCACTAAGCTGGATCTAGTTTGAGATTGAACAGTTATCATCATTGGACTGACAAGCAGGAGCTCTTTCACTACGGTCTTTTCTTACTACTTGTTGAGTGAGGAGAGCATCAGTAACTCAGTCATTTGTGAGCTTGTTGAGTTTGACCTTTAGACCCATCAGTGTCCTAGACTTCAGGATGTAGAGGTTGATGATTCTCCTACTTAATTGATTGAAGTCTCCAAAATCAGGAGTTCTTTTGACTTGATCTCTAGAATTTTGGCAAATCTAGGAGATAAACTTTTGATATTTAGGGATGTCTTTTCATGCCTGAAAGTAGGTTCATTTGGTCATGCAAGAACCTGCAACTTAACAGTGGCAATTATGAATATATTTAGGGATTTTAGCGTAAAGCTCAATGTCAACCTGAATTAGAATATATTCAAGGATCTCGTCTTACAACACGATGTCAACTCAAATAAACTTAACATAAACTAAAAAAATGCCTCCTGTCTTGCAGGGGAAATTCTAAAGCACATTTAGAAGAGCTTTCAAGATGAAATTAAGGAATTACATCAATATTTGACTTGATATACTCTTAAGAAGGTCTTAACATATAACATTTCTTTCATCTAAGTATATAAATCTAAAAATTCCCCCAATGTAATAAAGGAATTTTTACAGAAAAGTTTTTCATCTAGAGTGGTTATATTTATTTAGGGATCTCGGCATGAAGCACGATGTCGACCTAAACAAATATACTAAAAAAAATGCCCCTATCTTGCAGGGGGATTTCTACTGTAGTTCAAGAATGTATTCCTCATGTATAATATGTTTTCAGGTGATGACCATTAATTGACGACATTGGCCTTTCACCCATTAGGTCAATGAGTTGGTATGCCCCCTCATGATACACTTTTTCAATGACAAAAGGACCTTCCTAATTGGGCACAAATTTGCCACCAAATTTTTGATTGAGAATAATTGGTCTTCTCAACATCAGAACCAATTCTTCTTTTTGAAATGTTCGAGGCTGCATTATATGGTCAAAAGCCCTGGACATCTTTGCTCGATAGACCTCCAGATTTTGATGAGCTTGCAATCCAACTTCATCAAGCACGTCAAGTTCCTCCATTCTCAGATGAGCATTTTGATCTTCAGTTAGATTGTATTGGATGGCTGCTCGAAGTGACAGCAATTACACTTCAACAGAAGAACTGCTTCAGTTTCAAATACCAATGAATAGGGAGTGGCTTTAGTCGGCATCTTGTAGGTGGTTCGATACGCTCATAGAGCCTTTATTAGCTTGGTATGTCATTCTCTTTTATTTTTAGTGAGAATCTTCTTGAGTAGTTTGACCAATGTCTTGTTGAAAGCCTCTGCCAAATCATTTGCTCTTTGATTATATATTGAGGAGTACAACCAATCAATTTTGTGTCGATCAACGAATCTATAAACCTTTTGCACTTTTGAAAGCTGTGCCATTATTAAAAATTATTCGACGCACCACTCCAAATCTATAGACCATATTATGCTTGAATAAGTTGATCACTCAGTCAGCAACAACTTCTTTAAATTGGGTAGCCTCAGCCCACTTAGAGAAATAATCAATCGCTGCTAGGATGAAGCAGTGACCAGCTGATGACGGTGAGTCAATTGGTCCAATTACATCTGTACCCCAGCATTCGAATGGCCAAGATGCTACTGTTGGGTGTAATATATTCGAAGATTGATGAATGAGATCCCCATGTACTTGACACTCATGAAACTTCTTAGCATGATAAATGTAGTCTCTCACCATAGATGACCAATAATAGTCCATCCTTTTGATCTTTACTACCATCTTGGGACCTGACTGATGTGCACCATAAAGTCCTTCATGAATTTCAACCATCACTTTTCTAGCTTCATCTACATCTAGGCATTGTAGCCATATTGTTCAAAGGATCTACGATATAAAGTATTATTGACGAAAACATAGTGCAACATTCTCTTCTCGATTTGAGCTGCCAATAATTTATTACTTGGTAATTTGTTTTCTTTAAAGTAGTCAATGAAGAGTTGCCTCTAATCACGTGACTCTTTTACCGTAAAAGCTTCACACTATTTTTCTAAAGCAATGTCATTCTTAGCTCTTCTTGGTACAATTTCTTATTGATTTTGGGGAGTATGAGTAGTAACCTGAGTCACATCTTGCTATGTCGAATTCAGTAACCTCTCTACCTACGGAGATTGATACTTTACTAGCTCTAGGACTCGCCGAGTAAATATGACAATCATGACATAATCATTATTTATACTTGTCATTTCATTAACTAATTTTGTTAAGCAATCGACTTTATTATTCTCAGATCGAGTGACTCGAGTTAGTGCCATATTTGGTATCTTATTTATTAGCTCGAGAACTCGCTTGTGATAGAAAGTTAACTCAAGCTTGTTGATTCTAAAGATACCAAGTATTTAATTTATAATAAGCTGAGAATCGCCAAAAATATGCATATTTTGAATGCCTATGAAAATAGCGTCTTCAAGACCTGCGACTAATGCTTCATATTCAGCTTCATTATTCATTCTTGGCTCGGTCAATCCATATGTTCGTCTCTTTATCCCTTCTTCTGATGTTATGAAGACAATGTTGATTCCTGTTCTTACTCTTGGAAAATTTAGATATTGGACTTATTTGATCGATGAGACTCCATCAAAATATATTTCATAAATTTATAATTTTTCTCATTCATTGATGAGCATAATTTGCTCATCGGGCAAATCATCGTTAAGGGAAGAGTCCGCAGAGATGGGATGTGCAGCAAGAAAATTTGCTAATACTTGTCCCTTTACTACTTTTTGCGGAACATATCTGATATCAAATTGCAAAAGCAGTATTACCATCTTGCCAAGCGACCCATCAACGCTGGTCTTATCATCAAGTACTTCAGTGGATCGATCCTTGAGATTAGAGTAATCTTGTAAGATAACATATAATGATGGAGCTTTTGGACTGCAAAGATCAATGCCAAGCAGTGCTTCTCTATTAAGGAGTATCTCATTTATGCTCCTTTTAATCTTCGACTGATATAATAAAGAGCATTCTCTTTGCTTTCTTCATTATGTTGTGCTAATAATGCTCCGAAGGACTCTTCGAATGTAACAGTGTATCGAATGAGGGGCTTCCAAGGAGTAGGCATTATAAGTATTGGTGGATTTAATAAGTAACTTTTAATACTATTGATGGCTTCCTGGCACTCATTGTCCACTAGTAGTTATGATATTGGAAGAGGAAAGTCATCTTTTGAGCATGCCTTATTTAGGTCCTGGATGTCAATGCATAGATGAATTTAGCCATTCTTTTTTCTAACTAGGATAATGTTGGCTATCCAATTTGCATACTTCTCCTCCTGGATGAAGCCTGCTTCAACCAGCTTCTTAGTTTCTGCAATTACCTATTCTTCAATCTCCAATCTCATTCACCTAGGAGCTTGTTTAACAGACATCACATCTAGTTTAATAGCTAATTTATGAATAGCTACATCAGGGGATAAGCCTGACATTTCAGAATATGTAAAGGCAAAGCAATCTCTGAATTCACAAAGTAGCATTTTTAGCTCTTCAACTTTCTCATCAAGCAGAAGGGCACTGATGAAAGTTGGACAGGGATCATCCTTAGCTCTTAGGTTAATTTCTTTAATTTCATCCATAGTAGCTATTTGTCCAGCATCTTCAAATTTTTCAGGTGCGGGCTTGGCTTCTACTTCTTTATCTTTTTTAAGAAGAATTTCATGGGAATCATCTTCTTCATCACTATGAGTCTTGATCTCAGTTTCTATTATATTAAAATAGACACTATTTTGTTGAGATTTGTGGATGAACCCAAGACCTTTAGTGATAAACTTATCACTTCTTTGTGGCACCTGAGGACTTCTTTGGCTCCACATCTTGTTAAAGATTTGAGTCCTATGTTTAGTAGTTCCAATATGAATTCCAAGCTTATGCATCATTCTTCATAATTTTTGTGGATAATATATTGGTATTCTTGTTGGTACTATCTCATCAAAAATTTTATGTTAAGCAGGCTGCTCAAAATTGTGAGGCTATGACTCTTCAAATTTATAAAATAAAGTCACTGCTCTGCTACTCTCGCTCAACGGTGACACATAGAATGTTATCAATTCTTCAATATCATGAACCTCTAGTGGAGTGATTTCTTTGAAGCACTGTTGAGAGATGTGTACAGTTTTAAGTGAGTCATCTGACTCTGCCAAGTGAGCTATCCTTCTTGATGTGATCATTTGAACTCTATTTCCATAAGAAGATTAAAAATCATAGTCTGAATCAGAATCAATTATTTCATACTCTTCCTTTCTTGAAAGCTTATAAGTTCCCTTAAGTTTGATAGAAATTTCTTCTCCTTCTTCTATGTCACTTCCCAAATATGGAACTGATTTTCTTGACTTAGCTGCAGAATCAAGTGCTTTAGGGAGAGTCAGCTACTGATAAATTGATAGAAAAGTAGTGCATCGTTCCCTCCATTATTACCATAATTAGCTTTAAATTAGGCTAAATGTTGCTTTGGATTATCAAGACTGTTGAAAGTATTAAATTTCAATATTGAGTAACCTTTCGGGTAAACACTTGATCATATTTAGCTAGATAAGGGTGACCCTTACTCACCAGCTTTTCAGCCTGCTCTGAGGCTATGACTGCCTTTATCTTTTCATTGATTATTATTTCTAGCTGAGCAGTTGTTACAGTTCCAGGTGTACTAGCTAGATTTTGAATTGTCGATTTGAGAGGTAGTGAGTTAACTTTATTCCTCACTTCATGCGTAGCATGTACTGTAGGAGCTTGAGGTACCACAGTGGCTGGTGGTATAAAAGTTATATTATTAGCTGTCTGTTAAATAGCAGATAAAAAAGATGATGCACTTAATGTGATATTTTTCTATAATATCTCCATCATAATGTTCATTTGTACCATCATATTATTCATTTTGGTACCAAGCTGTGCAATCTCCTTATCTTTAACCTCTATTTGATGCTGCATTTTTCTATGCTATCTAGGTAGCGCCATGGCATCAATCAGTACAGACTCTTCTTCTTCTTCTTCTTCTTCTTCTTCTTATTCTTCTTCTTCTTCTTCTTCTTCTTCTTCTTCTTCTATTTCTTATTATTATTTTGCTCCTTGCTTATTTTTAAGGGAAGAACTTAACTGTCCTTCTCCTTGTGAATTTGGAGAGATAGCTGTTATTGGGGCTATGATGACGTTGAGTATAAAAGTGTGTACCAGGTTGATCATTTCTTAGTTCAATTATATAGACAGCTTTGACACCCATGATATCTTTCTCATTTTGGTCTTCTTCTTCTTCTTCATCTTCAACAAAGATCGAAGATCCATCCTCCATTTGCTTCTGTGAATACTCTTCTTCATAAATGTCAAATTCAGGTTCAGGTTCCCTGAGTTTGTATTGCTGCTGATGGTGTTGAGCGGAGAGTTCATCTATATCTCTAACCATATAGACAACTTCCACTTCCATAGTGTCCTCTTCATTATTTTCTTCTTATACACGGATTTTCGATCAACGTTTCCAGTGGATCTTTAGTTCAATGTGCGGAACAAACACTTCTTCTATTAAAATATTACGATCAAAGTTGACCTTCTCTTGTAGGGGTGAATCTGATCAGTGATAGGATCCCTTAGAGGATTCTCCAAGGTGTCGACCATCATGTATTTCATTAATGATATCCCTTCTTTTAGGCATCTACTTCTGATGAGCTCTTTAGAGATGAAGTTTTGAGTATATGTATCAGATATCACACCTCTTCAATTCTTCTGGACTTCATTACGTGGTCTTGGCCTCTATATTTGCTTATTATTTCTTTGGGACCTTTGGACAACAGATTCTTAGACACGTGATCCAAGTGTCATGCTCTAATGCTCACCATGCGAAGCGTACTAGGCTAGATGGCTAGTTACCAGAAGAGATGATAACTTTCTTGGTGGAGCTTCAGTATTTTCCATCACCATAGGCCTCTGAAATCTTCTTTTCATTAGGCCTTTGTCCTTGGCTACTTTGAGAACTTTATGTATCCTGGTAGACAGTGTTTTAGGCTGTCTCCTCTGTGATGGTAGAGTTTGATGTGGTTGGTTCTTCCAGAAAGACTGTTTTACTTAACAAGTAGAGCTATTCCTTTTTACCCACTTTAGGTTATCAAAGTTATTGTGAGTAGGGATACTCACTTCTAGTGGCAGTATCACTTGTTCACTAGGTCATTCAAAGGGGATCTGTTGAGCTCTTAGCTCAGGGTTTCTCCTTCTTCTCTATCTTCTAGTTAATTTGCTTCCTGATGAGGAAGCTTCATGATCATGCTTTCTAGGTACAAGAGGTTCAATCAACGCAACATATGTACCACAAGAAATTAAAGAAATAGTTTGCCCACTAACGGTTCTTTTCATTATGGGCGCTTCAGATTGACCTAGCCTTTTGAAAATTGAAGTTCTCTATTGGGAGAACTCATTGACAACAGTTGGTCGTTGAACTGGATGGCGCACATGGCAAGTAGGAGCTTCAGTAACTTGAGGCCTTCTAGCATGGCCTCAGATGAATATATCACGGGTGGGTAATTTAGGAGTTACAGCTACGATAGCTGGAAAATTCAAGCTACTAAATTGAATAGTAGCCCTAACATATCCTATGTTGATGACGGCGTTAGCTAGGCAGATGTTCATGCCACGTCCTAGCTGGACGGTGAAAGGAGTGCTTTGTAGATCCATTTCTGCAAAAGTGAAAGATGGAATTAATAATTATTAATTATTATTTAACCCCATACTTTCAAGATGTAGAGGCACTATAGAGCAAAATAATGGTGTAATAAAGATATACTCTATGGAATGATTCATTCTACATAGAGCCTCATATTAAATTTATTACACACTTAAATCACCATTTTATTACTTTGAATTTTCAAAAATTTTATTGCTGCAATAGCACATATATGACTAGCCAAAGATGGAAAGAGAATCCTGTCCACAGCGGAGTCACTAGAAATCTGTGAGCTCCGAAAATTTGCCACTAACCTCTCGACAAATATTGAATTGAAGAGAGTATGATTTAATATGTCGGTGTAATTTTCAGAAGACAGATGAGATAGTTAATAAGACACTACCCAGAGATTTTACCTTCATTTTGTGAGAACTTTAGATCTAGTTCCAGGTTTCCTATAGGCACAAGCACCTATAGTTAATTACCCCTCTCAATGCAAAGGGAGAACTTTAGATTAAGGCCAGTCGTTAGGTCGCTTAATGTGTAGCGTATAGTAGCAGCATCTAGAGTTTCAGAATTTAGATTATGAAATTTATCATTTCAGCTTAAATCGGATGGTTGGGGAAATGACGACGTGCCCGATCTAAATCCCATGATTTTTTCATTTCGTGTTGTTGTGGTCCCTAGTCTACTTAGTCAGAGGAGGTAGTCGATCCAACCTAACCGAAGAATTCTTATCAACAACACATGGGTTACATCGTCTAAGAAATCTTTATAAACTTGGGGTAGTGTTTGTCTAAGAAGATAGACTTAAGTCTACCTGGCCATTTGCCCTATCAAGTATACCTTATCATTCACAACTCAAAGGGCAGAGCCATTGGGGAGTATATGGGCTACGGTCATGATCATAATATAATGGAGCCTGATTAGCGAAACCACCTGATCGAGGACTCTGATCGTAACTGTAATATTTATGGAGCTCTTGGCCAAAATGCAGTCAAAGGACATGGGTCACATCCTTACTAGCATGAGATTGATTGAGAGTGAACATAGTAGAACATTTGATTTGACATTGGCTCCTTTGTGAGCTAGAGTTTTCTTAATTTATCACCCCTCAATAAACAGTTGTAATAGGTGGATGGATTGAGTTTGATTTAAATTTTTAATGTCAGAGTTTCATTTAAGTAGTTTTAGATTGTTACTTAATTTAATTTAAAAAATTGATTAATTTGAATATGTTTAAGACTATAGATCCTGTCAACTCTGTTTAGCTGCTAATAGAGAATTATATCTACTATCACCTGACAGAATCAGTTTCTCAGATATTTTACTAATATGAAACTCTTATTATAGGTTTTTAGGATTTTCTAACCTGAACATAGCCCTAAGACTAAATCCGGAAGCAACCCACGCAACATCTTCATACACTTGAATTTAAGCATTCAACATAGTGTTGGGTCCCATACTAATGTATTTAAGACTTTATGCAGTATTTATTTCTGAATTATTAGATTGATTTCAGATTTTCATTTAATTCTAACTTAGCCTGCGTAGCCTCTTCAGATATTAAAATTTGTTCTTGAAATCTCTATGTCCGAGCACATGCAAGTATTTATAACTCAGCTAATTTCATCTAATTAATGAAATTATTGATTTTAAAAATTATAATTAAAATGAAATTCTTTAATTTTTGATTGAATGAAGCCCAATGATTTTTGTAGATGTTGATTTAGTATTGCCTTCAGTCTGCTTGTACAAAGAGTTGTAGATCCGGTGATGAAGAAGGCATTTTGATTTAAATTGTAGTTTGAAACATTACTTGCACTTAATTTACTTATTGAGTTTTTGCAATTCTCCCAGCTTGATTATGTTCAATTTAAATAACTTCCAATAGTTATACCAATTTTAGTGTTTATTACTTTAGCCTTACTCATGCTTATTCACTAACATTGTAATCATCTTTATATTGATATAAGAGTTATTAAACCAAATTTAGAATCATCCTTAACTTCACATCAAAGCACATATTTATTTGAAAACTAGACTTCAAATTTATTGTATGTCTCTTATGAGTTTGGCAGTTGTCTCCCCAAGTTTCAATTAAGGCTTGTTTAATTTTGAAGAATTTGAATAAAAGAGAACTCACTTTATCGCTTCAATTTAAGCCATAGAGAATTGCAATTAGAGTTTGTGAGTTTAATACTAGCCTCCCAAAATTATACTTGTATTTTAAATGAGTGTTCTATTCTTTCCAAAATTTTCTTTAACTGCTCTTCCCCTATTTCTCTTTGATTTAACATTTATCATCATTTTTATCATATATCCTTTTATTTGACTTAAGTTTAGATAATTCCTATTTGAATTTGTTTAAGTCTTAAATTTTAGTCTAAATTTTGCTCCCTCGTCATCCCCATGGGAGACGCAAGACTGCTTTTGGCTTTTCGGTATGCCCTCATGAGCGTAGCGAGTGGTGTCTTGCAACACCGCAGCAGATTTTTTGATCTCATTGCGCCCTCATGAGCACGACCTTCAAATCTGAAATAAGACATACAATGTAACACATATTCATTCCCCTTTTTTTATAAGTCTAAAAATTAGAAAAATTTTTGACAGCATTTTGTCTAGGGGGAGTGACATCTAATAGATGTTGACTTACTCGGTACGCCCTCATACGAGTGGTATCTTGTGACACCGCAACCAATTTTTTATCTCATCACACCCTCATGAGTATGATGTGACCTTCAAACCTGCAAAGAAACACAAGCATTCATATATCCACATTTATACATTCTACATGTTCTGACTCATTTTTCTGCACTTTGCAATGATCGGCAAGGGAACGTGGTTAGGTATGCCGAAAACCAAAAGATGAACCCGCATCATGATGATATTCCTCTCTGGTTACAACGAAGAGAAGGGTCGACAAGGGAAGAAAGAAGTGTTGTTTGGCTGCAGGGGTAGTAGAAATGCCGAAAACTTAAAGAAGAACCCGCCTCATGATGGTGTTGCTTCTCGGTTTTTATCATTTGCAAGAAAAGAAAGATGGGCTATTTGGCTGTAGGGGTAGTGGAAATGTCGGAAACCTAGAGAAGAATCTGTCTCATGACGGTGTTGCCTCTCAAGTGAAGAAAGAGGGGCTGTTTGGCTGCAGGGGTAGTGGAAATATCAAAAGATAGAAGAACTCGCCTCATGATGGTGTTGCTTCTCAATTTTTGTCATTTGCAAGTGAAGAAAGAGGGGCTGTTTGGCTGTATAGGTAGTGGAAATGCTAGAAACCTAGAGAAGAACCCGCCTCAAGACGGTGTTGCTTCTCGATTTTCATCATTTGCAAGAGAAGAAAGATAAGTTGTTTGGCTACAGGAATAGTGGAAATGCTGGAAACCTAGAGAAGAAACCGCCTCATGACGGTGTTGCTTCTCAGTTTCCATCATTTGCAAAGGAAGAAAGAGGGGGTCCCTAGTCTTCACACGTACAAAGATTACAATATGATGGAAGGTAGGCTGACAAGTAGCAAAGCTCCACATAACCAAAACTGAGAGTAAAGAAAGTAGCAAAAAGAATGTTTTGGTTTCACGCAGTGGTGATGATGAGGAACATAAGATAGGTTGTGATAAACGTTTATTGTGATCACTGAAAGCCCATATGCATTTCCTATTGATTTGGTATCTTTAAAGCCAAATGGATGATATTAAAGAACAAATGAAGATGAATCATCACAGAGAAAGAAGGCACAAACAAGCTTCCTCTCATATTTCACATATTAAGGAGCAATAGCATGATCTGAGCAAGATTAGCTTAAATTTTATCAATAGAAGAAATAAGAACTTAAAATCATACAAAAACAGAATTCCCGTTCCTCCATCATTTTATCTTAAATTCCTGAGTTTGCAAATGTGGGAAGAGATGAAATGGAGCAATGTGCAAGAAGCATCAGGAGCACCTGATACATATTTCTTTTTAAGACATTTTTGTCGTCTGAAGAATCAAAAGATTATGGGATAAGTGAAAAAAATCATAGGGCCTAGCCCAGCTATGATATTCCATTATGGCTTGAAGTACAAAGTTTCAATCTTTTCAATTATGGGATTACAAAGTTGTATTTGAGAAATCAAAAAGATGAGAGTTCCAGAAAACGCCTATGTGATGGAAGTTGGGTTGCAACGGTTGTCGGTCGTGATCGGCGATAACTGGTTTCGGTGATCAACGACATTTATGGTTGTGGTCGACTACAAGCTTTCAGTTCTCTCCTAGCATTCTCCAAAGTTCACTTCTAGCTTCCTTCTCCCTCATGACAAGAACGATGCCCTATTTATAGGATTCTGAGTGGGGCATTTTGAATATTGTAGCCAAAATCCGAAAACACTTTATCAGATGATTCATTTTGATTCATTTGATCGTAAATAGTTTTTAGTGATTTGACCATTCAAATGATATTTGAATTAAGTTATCTTAGGCTTGTTGGATTCATCTCGTCAAGCTGCTCAATTTGACTATAAATAAAAATTCATTTCACCATTTTATTAGTGTCTCGAAGTTTTCATATATAGTCTTTAGGCTTGATTCAAGCTTATTTGGGCTTTGCTTGACCGGATTTTAAGGTGATTGAACTTGTCTTACTGAGTCGTTTAATTTTATTGTATACATGCTTTACCTTGAGATTCGTGTTTGATTTATAAATTTTAAAGAGATATATCAAGAGTTAAACAAAATATGATAGCTCCAACTTTTTAGGCTAAAGTTCTTCACTATAAAAAATTTGATATTGTCAAGTTTAGGAGAATTTTATGTGGTATCATCATAGTAGTTTTTTTAGAAAATTTTTAGAGTCACTATTGGTTAACAATTTTTATGTTGTATCATTATAGTAAAATAATTCATTGAGAAATTAGATGAGTGAATTTTTTGATGTTCTTGATGCTAATAGAAAGAGGTTTCATTAATTTGTCTTTCCAAAATTTTTATGTACCTATCTTCATTTCTTTTTATTTTAATCTGAATATAGATGTGTGTGCGTGCATTTGTCTTTCCATAAATTTTACGTGCTTATAATATTTTTTTCTTCTTTTAATTTGATTTTTAATGCTAAGCAAAAGTTGGAGCTAGAAATTCAACAATTGAAAGGAAATCTACAAGTAATGAAGCATATGGGAGGTGAAGATTCTGACACTAACACCAAAATAGAGGAGCTGAGTGAAACTTTAAAAGAAAAAATGGAGGAATTGGAAAATCTCGATGCACTTAATCAAGCTTTAGTTGTTCAAGAAAGGAAAACTAATAATGAACTGCAGGAAGCTCAGAAAGAATTAATAACCGTGAGTCTCCAACTAAGATTTCTCTCTTTTTAAATACTATATAGCATGCATAAATGAAAGCTAATAGTTATTTTGCATGTGAATGTCATCTTCTCCCCGCGCTCTAACTTCTCTACACGACCTAATTTACATTCGCAGGGCCTATCAAATATTTTGAACAGCCGAACTATAATTGGAATAAAGAGAATGGGTGAATTAGATGAAAAGGTATTTTATGGTTCATGCATCAAGAAATATCGAAAAGATGTTGCAGATATAAAAGCTGTAGAACTTTGTTCCAAGTGGCAAGATGAATTGAAGAAACCATAATGGCATCCTTTCAAAATGGCCACGATTAATGGAAAGCTTCAGGTTTGAAGTTAAATAAAAAATAAAAGTAGAAAAATCTATATATATATATATTTTTTTCAGTTTTGTTATTGATGCTTTACTTCCATTTGGTAAAAAAAATATTGTATACTGATTTGAAAATGCCATTGAAGATTAAATATTGGTTGTTATTTTACAGGAAATTATAAGAGACGATGATGATAAGCTAACTGAATTGAAGGAAGAATTGGGCAATGAAGTGCACACAGCAGTCACCACAGCATTATTGGAGATGAATGAGTATAATCCCAGTGGTAGATATGTCGTATCTGAACTTTGGAACAATAAAGTTGGACGAAAAGCTACTCTGAAAGAAGTCATTCAGTATATCCTAAAACGGTGGAAGACAAATAAAAGAAAAAGGCGATGAACATACCAGTTTATATTTCCCTAGAACTATTCAAAAAACGTGCAATTTCTTGTTAACTATTTAGATCATTTGGTACGAGTGGTTCTTCATGTATAGCTCAGACAATATTTCCTTATAAAATCTTAGGTATCAGATATGTAAATGCATAAAAAAATTGTGATATGTATGTAAACTTCTCTTATGTTTATCGGCTGTTTGGGATCACTTTTGTTTTTTTATTATTTATTATGTTTTTATTTTATTTTATTTATATTTTACTTAAAAATATAACTTATTTGATTGCACTTGTTTTTAAAAATACTTACAACATTGAAAAGATATTTTGAATATTTTAAAAAATAATGTTATTTACTTTTGAAAAAAAAATAAAATCATATAAAAAATATTCTAAATAAATATATTTTTAAAAATAATATAAAAAAAACAAAAAAAAAACAAAAAAACATAATTAAATAAGGGTATGCAATAAAATCATTTTCATCTCAAATAACAAAAGCTTCATCAGCCACCGAAGTAGTTGATCTATCCACTGGAAATACTTCCATATCCAAACATCATTTTCAACAGAAGGGTTTTTCGCTGCAAAGCTTTTGACTGAGGAACGAAGAAGTAATATGGAAGTGTGTGACATTATAACCTATCTATTATTCCTTAAAGTTGATAAACATTCAAATCTTCATAAAATCTGATCAAATTTTATCACAGAGTTAGTTTTTGATCAATAATTTTGATTGAATGCGGGAACAAAGAAAATGATGGAGCTATTATTATTCATAAGTACATTGATAATTGTGATAACGTTTTCAAATTCCCAAGAATAACCAATGGCCTTGGTGATACTGTGAGAGGACTTTCACTTTTCAAATTCCCTGAAATTTTGGCATTCTTCATCTTCCCTAAGCTCCACTAGGACAAAATGAAACTCCTTTGCCTCCTTCAGAGCCCTCCAAGCCACAGTTCGATCAGATCTCTGCAAGTTGGTTTCGGCCTTAATCGATTCCCAATATCAGACTTCCATTTGAGTCAAAGCCTTCTTCATACAAGTTGTTCCTCGAGTTTTGAAGAAGCTCAGGAATCCATTAGCTCGAAACCAGACCCTGCGGATTCAGGTACGCCTGAACCCCTCTTAGTTCGGTTTCACGTTAGAGGTTTGTGAACTGAACTTAGATAAATTAAAAGTTTTTTATCCTTCTCAGTATACGACTTTTGAAACCATGGCAGGGGATCACTCAAATTAGCGTCCTTCTAACGGATGGCACCTGATGCGAGCAAAAGGTCGAAGACGACTCGATAATCGTTCGATTAACGGGTTCCGATCCGAACCAGGAAAAACCACACCTACGGCTTACAACTCATTTAAGTTGCGTTTGAGATAGCTGCAATTATGAACATGCTGCAGAAGAAGTTAATCATAGAAGCTATAAATTTTACTTAGAATAATTTTAGTGTTTTTTGGAATGCATCTTTGTTCCTTCTATGAAAGATGCATTTCATAGCATTTAGGATGCCTTGGTGGTGAGATTTATCTACTTGTTGAATCTTTCCTACTATTATGCATTCTTAGAAAACACTTTATAATTAAAACCTGAATCAGACAAAATTAAAATAAAATTATTTAAAATGCTAATCACTGAATCTTTCCTTCGAATTATAAGTCTAGTAGAGTCGGGCCTATTTCAGCTTCAACAAAATTTAAAATCTATATGTCCCATTACATTTCATTAGATTATGTCCAAGTAACTACATTATAGTGTTTCTCACTTTGATTTAAGTTCTAAGATTGATAGTATCTATTTAGCTACATTATAAGTTCTCACCTCCGAGGATTATTATTAGTCTTGTGTTAGTGAATTGTATGTCCCAAATTTCTAATAAAATAAATAACTTGAAATATAAATAAATTCAAACACTAAAATATAAAGTCTAATCATAGTATAATTAGAACATTACTAAGCTTCTCAATATCATGTGCATTTTTTTTCTTTTCTTAGACTATGAAGAGAACTCTTTCTAAATTAAGTACTTCCATTTGAAGTTCAAATCCTTGAGATCAAAGTTGAATATATCATAAAGTTATTTATTATCATTTTAATTGAGATTGTCCTTATGAGTTCATGCTCTTAAGAAGCAGTTAACTATATGAGCTTACCACTATAGAGAAATTGAACCATTGAATAAAAATAAATTTGAAATCCAAACAAAAGAAAATTTTGAAAATAGATTAGACAAACTATGAAAATCTTTCTATTATACTTTCTGAATTAAAAGTAGAATGATATTTTTGTCTCTCGAGATAGTATATCATTCTTTATGTCACATTTATATATAATAATAATAAAAGTTTTTTCTATTTTAAACTATAAATATATTATAGAATAATATCTTTTTGAATATACAGTTAAATCAGAGGATGCTTTAGCAAAGCATTCCACTCTTTTTAAATCCTTGGTAAAGCCATCAATAAAAGTATAGAGTTCAAGCATCATTATAATAATAGAGAAAGATTAATTTATCCCTCTGAAACTGGTTCTCGAGCCAGGTTTCTTCCTTGCTATATCATAATCATCATATATTTTGTGCTTTGCATTTTTTAGTTGATCATTCCTAATGTTAGTACAAACATGCATATAAAAAAGCAAAAGGAGAAAGCGATTAGAAAAGTAAATTGAAGAAAACTTCATCAAAAATAAGAATATATTAATAAAAAAATTTGAATATCTATGCCTCATAATACACATAATTAGCAAAAAATTCATCAAAACTTTTATTCAAATCTTTGTTTGAAGTAGTGATATTTTTAACTTTAGCAACTAATTTAAATTTGGACCGAGTTCAAACTTATGTTTGAACATGGATTGAATATTTGTTCAAAGCTATGTTTGAATCACAAAGGATAGGCATTGTCTGATTGGTGGTGATGTGAAAAAGAGAAGGGCTCCTAATAGAAACATTACGAGAATGCATTATGATATTGATGGTAGCTTGCAAAAGAGAAAAGTTCATAGCAAAAATGCTAGGGGAAGGTATTGACGAAACTACAACAATGTGAAAAGAATAAGATAAATAATGATGAGAGAGTCATAGGTTTCACATGATCAATGATAATGTGTTAAGGAAAAGATGAGTTCATGGAAAGAGTGCTAGTGGCAAGCATCATGTAACTAGTGAAGGAATGCAAAGAAGAAGAAGAAGAAGAGTCAGAACACTAGGAGTGGGCAATGCCTGATCAATGATAACATGTGAAAGAGAAGATGAGTTCATAATGAAGGTATTGGGAGCATTGCATGACCATGTGTGTGAGAAAAAAGAGGACTTAGGGATCTTGTGATTGATAGTAATACATGAAGAAGTGTTCAAGCTTCATCTTTAGTGTTCAACTCATGCTCACAATTCAAAGCAAGGTTCCAACTTTAAGTTTCAACAAAGTTTTGAATCATGTTCAAGTTTGATTTGAATCTTATTCAAATAACTTACAAGTCCAATTTGTCTTAAAAAAAGCACAAAGTTAATTTATCCCTTATTGGGAATAATTTTGTCCATTTTAACATATTTCTTCTAAAATAAGAAGATTTTTTTTTTTTATGAATTGTGTTTTATGAGTCATAAATAATAAATTTTTAATAAATATTATAAATTCATAAAGATTTAGCATATAAGATAATATTAATATGCCAACATAATAATTCTAATAATTTTTATACTTACTTGAAATTGTATAATTTTTAAATGTTTTTTACTAAAATTAAAGATATTCTTAAAAAATTTATATTTTATTTATAAAATTTTAATATAGTGTGAATTAAACCAAATAAATACATTTATCATAATAAGGTATCAAATAGTATGATGTCGATAGTTGATCCTATTCAAACTCAACATGAAAATTGGAATTTGAGTCAACCTATAAAATATTTGGGTCAAACTTGAGTTAGCTAATGAGGCACAAAAAATAAATTTGGCTTAGATGAAGTTCAAGTTAATCTAAAAAATAATGATCTGATTTTTTATTTTTTTAAATTAAAAACTCAATTGGATTATACATTTTATTATTTTTATTAAGTCATCATACTAAATTGGATACTTGTTTCTATTTAGGATTGGGTTGCTACTAATCCATCACACTTAAATATTTTTATGTCATGTTGAATAGGGTTCAAATTCAGAGATATTTAAAGAAATTGGATTCAAATTGATATCAAGTTTATTATATTATTTTTTGAATTAAATCTAAATTTGATTAGCACCCTATCAAATTAAATTAAATTTCTAGGGTGGATGTTATTTTTTTCGATGAGTAAATAAAACGAAGAAGGTTATGTTGCCATTTTATCCAATTCGATTTTCTATTTAACATTTTTTACTTTTTTATGCATCCTTTTTAATATTTCTCTATATGAAAAACACAAACCTTAGATTTTGGACAAATATAAATAAGTCATCTCTTGAACTAGGTCAAATGAACCAAGCATTCACAAGCTACTCGGCTCGAATTATAGCTCATTCATGATTGTTTGATTAACTAATCAAATGAGCTTGAACACTTTGTAAATACTCGCAAATGAACAAGTTTGTCATTTATGTTCATGAACATTATCATTTAAAGCTCGTGAACAAGCTATGAGCTTGATTACATCTCAATTAAAGCTTTTTTGTGAATAATATTGTTTAAATTATTACTTTTGGGCATAATAAGTTTTAATTGATACATCCCATGTATATTTCTCAACAATTTGCTCTGAACAAGTTTCAATTAAAGCTTATTTATTTCATTAAATAAGCTACCCATAACAAGCTAATTCAATTAACGAGCTCATGAACAAACTCAATTGAGCTTGAGCTCATAGGTAAATAAACTTGTTGACCTCACTTTTGTAAACTTTCAACCTCCTCTTCTGACTTAGGCTCTACACTAAGAGCTCCTTAGTCATAATCACATATCCGATAGCCTAAATCCAATCCATGCACACAATCTTAAATCCAATCAAAATACAATTCTCAAATCAAATCTCAAATTCAAATTCAAATTCAAATTCTAAACTCTAAATCTAAATCTAAATTCCAAATCGAATGATTGAAATCTATAATCAAATCCAAATTCAAAATCCTTCCTAAGCCCTATGATTTTATCTTAGTTTTAGCCTTAAAACTCAATTGATTTTCAAATATATCAATCCTTCAATCAATCAAATTCCAATCTAGCTCCAAATGATTTAAGCTCATGATCAAAGTCCCAACATCCCTGTCATTTGATTTGCAAACTAAGCAATTAATAATTCAACTAAATTTGATTGATTTTTTATAAATCAATATATTCAATCATTCACAACATAAACAAAATATACCAAATCATAAACTAAATCAAACAAATCAAATCTCCTTAAGCCTTTGAACCTACCTTCATGAGTTTAACCAAATTTGCCTTTTAAATCACTTCAAATTTAATTGATTTTCTTATAAATCAATTGTTCTTTGATCACCTTCCCAAATATAAATGGAATCTACATTCAAATGACCAAAACCAAATTTAAAACCAAATCAAAAATAAGCCTTTTGAACTAATTCATTGAACTTAGCCAAATCCTATCTAAATCAAAATAAATGATTTTTTCAGTCAATCATTCTTTGATCACCTATCTAAATATAAATGAAACCTACAATCAACAAACCAAATTCAATAAGCCAAGCCCAACTTAGCTTTTGACTTGAAAATTTCAAATGAACCAAAATCCATTGGACTATAAATTGTAGTAAATTTATATTTCAATCCTAAGATCATATATAAATTTAACTAAACTTAAATCAAGTCAAAACTAAATTACAAGCTCACTTAACAAAGTAATCTAAATGACCCTTTTGGGACAAGTTCTAATAAATAAATTGAATTGCCATCAAGCTCATACTATACCATCACAGAATTGCTATGAATTGTCAAATAAGTCAACTTGGTCATTTGACCAAGTCAACTTTAGTACAAATGAACCCAAAAAACTCATATACCAAATTAAAATCATTGATTCACATCAACCCAATGATTAATGATTAAACATAGATAAATTGAGTATAACCCAAAAATTTACTTTTACAGCCCAAATTGACATAAATTTAAATTTGAAAATCCAAATTGATTTGAAAAGATTATATTCTTTAATTCAATTGAACATGAATTAAATGAGTTACTATAAGAATATGAATTTAAATATATAAAATTTTAAAAGTTAAATCTTAAATTTTAAGTTTTAGTAAAAAATAATAGATTTTATAATGACAAAAAAAATTCTTAATGCAAAAAATAAAAGAACAAAAGTAAAGAGAGACAAAGACATAATTTTATTCTAAACCTCAAAACCAAATTTTTAATCATAATAAAAGAATCCAATTAAAAATAGCTTATAAATATTCTCTATAAATGAGTAACCCCTACAATAATATGTAATTCTCTTACAAAATAAGTACAAAATCTAAATTTTATAGATGAAAAGAAAAATATAAAATAAATTTTGATAAAATAAATCTAAATATAAATTATCCAATTCAAATGATCTCACAACTTATAAATGATCACTTTACAACTATATCAAGAAAATGCTCACTTAATATTGATAAGAAATAATAAAATAAATATATTAAAGTGATCTTACTAAGATGTTTATGTTATTACAATATATAACTAATATAAAATGATTTCAAAATAAATTTACAATATTCTTTTATAATAAAATAAATTTCAACAAAGAATATTTATTTTATTTTAACCAAAAAGATGCTTTCAATTAATGCAAATGATCACAAAATACTTAAATAAAATTAGTATATGATCTAAAAAAGTAATTTTAATTAAAAAGAGATAAGAAATATGATAATTTCAGCATAATAAATTAAATTAAAATGCTTAAAATATACTTCTAAAATACATCTAAGAATAAATGATCTTTCAAATATGAGTAATGAAGAAATATTTCAAGAAATCAAAAGAAATCTGTAGGAAGATAAAAATTTCAACAAGTTGAAATAAATCATACTAACTATCACAAGAGTTTTTCACCAAAAAAAATGATAGAATAAACTTTGATGTTAAAAACTTAGACTTTGATGTCCAAAGACTAATCCACCAAAACATATAAATTAGGAAGAATAAATAGATGGTGAAAATAGTATGAACAACTACAAAGGGATTAATATCAAGAAAATAAACTCAAGTAATTTGAGAAAGCTTGTTTAGTTGAAAATATTGAAGCTTCCAAACCAAGGATTTGATCTTGCAATATTTGGAGAACACTTGGAAGGAAAATCTTGGAAATTTTCTTTTAGATTTGCTAGAGGGATTTTGAATTTGAATGAGGAATATTTTCATGAAGAGAATGAGGGCTATTTATAAGCAAGAAGGTCATTTTGAATTATTTCAAAAAATATATTATTCTAATATTATTTTATAGATAATAATTTAATATTCAATAAAAATATAATTTATATTAAATAAATGTTAAATTCAACCAAAATTTATTCACATGGCAAGTCAAAAATAATCAAATATGACTCTTAATATTCAAAGCATGAGCATTCATTATTAAAATTAGCTAATGTTTAAAAAGTTATAATAAATTCAATTTGAACCAAATGTGGGTCATGTAACCTATCAAATTAAAGAAAAAAAAATCCAATGAATCCATTGGAGATGGAATCAGATATAAATTTCTTGATTATAAAATAACTTTGGCTAAAATACAAAATTCCACAGATTTTTGTTAATTTTGAAATATGATATTTAAATATTATGATATAATTTATATACAATCATATATATGTTAGTTATCATATAACCTTAATATTAAATTAAAATATTTAATTATATTAAATATATAAACTAATTATACTTAATAGGCATAATTTATTATCATTTATCATTTTGACAATTCAAATGCTATGTATGAAATATATAATTGAATGTTAATTAGATAGAGATTTATATAAATTAACCTCATCATCATTATTTAAAATAAATTAAAATAATATGTTAAGTTGTGAGCAAATTGATTTATGCCAATGAACTCATATGAATTTTTAAGATAATTATAAATGCATATGACCTAAAATAATTATCCATTTTGATCTATCTTTCATTCTTCTATTCTTGCAATTTCCTCAAACATATTATGAGATGTATTAGATATGTAATTAGAAACTAATATATCTAAAATACATAAAACATACATTAGAACATCCAAGAATTTATTTGTTATCATTAAAATTGATAGGATTGAACATGAGGCTCAATTAGCTAACAAGCTCCCCCATTTTCATGATGGGAAACTAATGTTGGACATTGATTTTGATGAAGATGCAAATTGAATTTTCATCATATTTGTAAAGAAAAATTCTTCTTAAAAAAATTTATGCACAAGAGATGAATAATGTTGCTCCCCGTAAATGTATGCATGAAATAGACTTAATACTAACCAATATTTTACTCTTCTCTCCCTTTTGACAACATTAAAAAGTGAGAATAAGGTACATATAATTTTAAATATTAGGATTTAACATTCCAAGCATGCATCTTAGTATAGAAACATTTTTCTCATAATGATTTTGTAAAATATCTGCAATTTATAAATGATATGAAATTAATATTAACATCACCTTTCAAAACATGATCCCAAAAAAAGATGTAATTTTATATCATGAGTAATAAGATTTTAGTCAAAATAATAGTATTGTCACAAACCAAAATGTGATCTTGGTTAATACCAAAATCTTTAATTTATTATTTAACCAAATGATTTGATAATACAACTATATTTGCTCAACCTCAGCAGTAGATAAAGCTACAGAATTTTGTTTCTTTGATGACAAAGACATAAGAAATGATCTTAAAAATTGACATGTGCCTAATGTGCTTTTTATATCTACTTTGCATCTAGCAAAATCAACATTAGAAAAAGCAAAAAAATCACTTGATAAAGAATTTTTAGGATACCATAAACCCAAATTAGTAGTGCCTACCAAATGCCAAAAGATATGTTTGACTACTATTAAATGAGATTCTTTCTTTTTAAAATGAGCACAATAATAAATAAACAACAAACATAATATTAGGCCTAGTAACAACAAGATATAAAAGTGAACCTATCATACTCCAATAAATATTTTGACCAATAGATTTTCCTAATTCATCTAAATCCAATTTTGTAGATGGGCTCATAGGATTTTTACTAGATTTAAATCTTTTCATGTCAAACCTCTCAGGCAATTCATTTGTGTACTTGGTTTGATATATGAATGTGCCATTTTCTTGTTACTTCACGTGAAGACCTAAGAAAAAAAATAAGTTCTCCCATCATACTCATTTCAAACTCTTTAGACATCAAAGATGAGAACTCATCATAACACAAAGATTCATTTGTACTTCCAAATAATATATCATCTACATACACTTGTACCATAATCAAATCATCATTTATGCTTTTAAGGAATAAGGTGGTGTCTACTCTACCATTTCTAAATCCATGATCTATCAAAAAGTTACTTAACCTATCATACTAAGCACATGCTTATAGAAATTCACCATATTTATGTATATGTACAAGCATAAAATTAAAATAAAAAAAAAATCACTTTCCTTTTCCAAAAATTCATGGATCATATAGTCCAAACCCACATCAAATAATAATTGAAATAATGTCAACTCATACATGCATCAAGCATGATATAATTAGATGGATACATGTTTATTTATTAGTCTTATGTATACCTTAATATTAAAAGGTACAAGAAGCTTAAAGAAAAGTGAAAATCAACAATGTCAAATGGTTCAACTAACCGCCATTATTATCATCACAAAAAAAAAAATCAAATTAACCAATGTAAATCGAAAAACTGAGTGAACTCAAAACCAACATTTTGAAGAACTAGTTCAATAAATTTTCCATTAATCATTATTTTATATTATTTAATCAAATAATTAAATTTTTATAGTAATTTTTAATTATTTAAATTTAATAATTTTTATGATCATTTTTATAAATTTAAAAATTTTATTTTATTAATATGAATGTAACTAAATTTTTTATGATATAACTACCATGTAACCACTCAAATAGTTTACAAGATTACCCTTTGGAGCCCTTTTTAAAATAAAAAATACAACACCTATTACTCTTTATGATGTGTTTCTAAAAAGTGGGAATAAAGAATAAAATTATATTTTATTTTGAGAATATTAAAGGATATTGAGATATAAGAACATAAGAATAACATTTGAATTTTTAACTTTATATTTTTATTACAAATTATATTTTATAATATAAAAAGTTATTTAAAAAAATATATTTTTATAATAATATTTTATATACTATATTTTTTATGTTAGCTATATTTTATAAAGTTTTTTAAAATAATTTTAATATTTAAAATTTTATATTTTTATTACAAAATATAATTTTATAATAATATTTATATATTAGATATATTTTACAAAGTCTTAAAAATAATTTTTATATGTTAAATTATATAATTTTAATACAAACTATAATTTTTTAAAATTAGATTTTATTATATTTTATACTAATTTTTATAAACTTATATAATAATTTTTTTGATATTTAATTTAACACTTATTTAATCTTATAATACAATAATTATAACTAAATGAGCTTTATATCATCCTTTAAAATTATAATTACTAGTAATATTATTTATGTATTTCTATTTATGTTTATTATTTATTTATCATATATTTAAATTATTTTATCATTTAATTAGATATATTTTTAATAATTTTAATATTTATCACATCATCTAGCCAACTTTCAACATCGATCAAACCATTGAACCTTGAACCTCTCCCTCTTCCGATTTTATATTCGGTTTGATTTTCACAACATTAGCTAAAATAATATCACCAAGTTAATCATAGAGTTTACTAATCTTAATGGTTTTGTACAATCTAAAATATCTCATCTAAGCTAAATCTAAATAAAAATAAAAATAGTACTTGTAATGTTTCATTAAGAAAATTAACAACTATAAAATTCACTTTTTAGATTCAACCTAGTTATCTTAGATTTGCATAAGACAGAGCTGCATGGTTTTAAATCGTAGGAGGGGATAGCTGGCAGCCACCCCCGATAGTTGTAAGTCTAGAAAAGTTGGGATTGGTCCATTCTCTCTAGTGAAAGTAAACTAACATATCCCATTTTCTTCGAGTAGATTTAGGTCGGGCTCTTAGCTTATGCTAAGGCACCCTAGGTCTAGGTTTAAAGAATGCTTGTTTCTCTTTTGCTATGAGTATAAGTCCTCACTATTTAAGCATTTGTACAATATTGTGTTGCTAGAATCTAAGTCCTAACATTATAATAAGATTTTAACTCAAAAAAATAATTTTATCTTTCAAAAATATTAAGTTTCAATATATGGTAGATTAGAATACTCACTAGACTTTCCTAATATCATGTGTGCTCCCTACTTTTCTCCCTTTGGAATCTATAAAGAAGTCTTCCTGTTTTGAGCCTTCCCACTTGATTTCTAAAAAATTACCATTCCTTTAATCATTTAGCTTAGAAATCTTTTAGAGATATTGATTAACTACTTTAATCAAGAGTGTCTTAGAAAATTTCTATTTCTTAAAATGTAATTAACTATGGGTGTTTGCCTCCATAAAAAACTAAAGAACCTCGTTTAAAATAAACCCTACTTTACTTCATCAATGTGAAGTAGGGAAAATATTTTTGATATATACGCAGATCCATCAGCCATAGGAGGCCTTATTGGGTGATTGAGTTCATTATAGGGGGATACTTTTATCTCTCGATATACTACATCATGCCTTAATGTCATACTTAATCAATTTAATAAGTACCTCCTAAGATCTGTGTGATGCCTCTATTACTCCAAACTAAAACACCACAGTAATCATCAACAAATAAGAATTTATAATGATAACCATTTAAAGAAGTTGTAGAGGCTAGATCTAATATGTTAGAGTGAATTAAGTATAATAGTTTGTATTTATGAGATTTCGATACAAGAAATGGTAAATGACGAGCTTTAGATAGGGAGCATGTGATACATTTATGATTATGGTTAAACACATATAGTTGTTTTTGGCTAATATAGATGAAGTAGTAGTAGATGGATGGCCCAAAAGTTGATACAACCTGGAATGATGTTAATGGAGACTAAACCTCATATGTCGAGTAAATTAAGTATAATAGTTTGTATTCATGAGATTGATACAAGAAATAGTAAACGATGAGCTTTAGATAGGGTTATATGATACATTTGCTATTATGGTTGGGAATACATAATATAGAGTTTTTTTTTTGCTACTATAAATAAAGCAGCAGTTGGCGGATAGCCCAAACGTCAATGCCATAGAGCTGGAATAATGTTAATGGATATCAATGGTAATTGAGCAGAGGAGTGTAATAAATGGAGTAGATGCCATGAAATGGTCCTTGGTCTTGAAGTCCAAAATTTTGTATCCATGCATCAAATGAGATGTATCATGTTAGATGGTGAACTGAGAGAAGACGAAGGAAGACTGTGGCATTATGACGGTGGAATTATTTCTTTGCTAATTCATAGAGAGATGGTGGAGTAGGTTTCAACATCGTCCATGATAGTGTTAGAAAGCATTTGATCATGTGTGTAAAGGATGTTTTGGCTTCTTAATGTAGGTTCCCTTCAGCAGAAAAATAATAGAGGTCTTCAAGGCTAATAGGTTGTGGATTTGTTTGGATAACAATTTTAAATGCTTGGTAGGTGGGTAGAAGACCGTTGAGAATGTAGTATGATGTCTTCATTTAAGTGGTGAACACAAGAATAGCATCGACCTTGGATTAATATGTATTCAATCATAGTTTGGTCTTTCATGATCAAGTGATAGAACTCTTTTTGAGTTGAATTAAGCATAATCTATTATGAGATTGTAATCGGCTATAGTAGTTGATTTCATCACATGTCATAAGGGATAAGTCATATAGAAGAGGAGTGAGATTGTTGAGTATGGGTTGTTGTAAGCTTTGTTGATAATAATAGATCCATCGTCTTGAATGAGCTGTTTGGGAGGATAGGGTAGTGATCCATTGAGGTAGCTTGAGAAGCCATTTGTGCAAAAAATTTTGAGAACTTCGAATTTTCATATGGGATGATTTTTTGGAATGAGCTGAGTTGAGATATTATTTTGATATATTGTGGAATAATTTTTTGGAATAAAGTAATATAAGACATTGGGTAGTATGGTTTCTTGGCTGATGCTTGTAGGAGTGTTGAGAGGACTCATTGTAAGAGAGGTTAGGCATTATAGTAGTAGAAGAAAAAAAGAGGCTTATTGAAAGTGTTGATACCATAAGGTGATGAGTTCTGAAACCATGAAGAAGTTACTGCAGTAGAAAGCTAGATGAAAGCAATAATGGAGGTTAACCAAGAGTTTTATCAACTCAAACGTCTATTCATTGTGTTTTACATATGGTAGTGTGTGCATATTTATAGAGACTGTATGATTAGAGAATGTGTCATGGACAGCTAGCTGCAATGGTGCATATGGGAAGGTAACAAAATTTTGTTAGAGCATGTGATTACAAGTTATCAATATGGGGGGACCACCTAACTTTTTGTTGTAGTTAATGAGCCTATTTTTTATTATCTAATTGACATTAAATTTGACTTTATAATAGCTTGATAAAATGATATATATATATATATATATATATATATGCTCTTGCCCTTGAGCTAGAGAGTTTTGTAAATTCTTTTTCTTTATATGTCATTAATGTGAACAAGTTTTTGAAATTTTTCTTCAGTTTTTTCTAGAAAAATTCTGAAGTGACTATTAGTTAAGTGAACTTGGAGTGGAGCGCAGGAGATTTGAAAAAAATTTACTCATGATGAGAAGTTTCCAAACTTGTACCGCTTGTTATCCCTTTAAGTATTTTGGTACTTTGTATAATAAAGTTCTTAATAACTTTCAACATTTGCTTGCTTCATAGTTGAGTTATTACGCAAATTAAGCATAAGAATAAAAGAGATATACTCGACGACTTGCGTGAAGTTACTCAACCTAAGCAGTCGGTCTTCAAAAGGTGCAAAATTGCACTGGAGCTGCTATAGAATAAAGCTCAAGCGGTCATTTTGGCCCAATTCCTAGAGCAATACTTGGAGCCATTTAATTTGAGTGATGAAATCTACTTGTCTATCTAATCGCCTAAATACCAACACTCTATGCGGTTGTCAACTAAAATGTAAGACCGACATAAGGTCGACTTTATACAAAAAAAAGAAGATCAACACTCTGAGTGATTGAAAATTAAAGTATAAGACTAGCACCCTATGAGGTCAATGACTCTAAATCATAAAAACCAATACTCTATGTGGTTGGTTAAAATGTAAGATTGACACTACTGGTTGAACTCTATATAAAAAAAGACCAACACTCTATGCATTTGACAACTAAAGTGTAAGACTGACCTCTTGTGATGTTGGTGACTTAATACAAAAGAAAGACTAACACCCCATGTAGTTAGCGAGTAATGTGTAAGACAAACACCCAGTGAGATAGATGACTCTATACAAAAATATCGACATCCCATGAGGTCGAATCATCTTCACCACTATAGCCTCCTCCAAAATGGAACAATGGCATTTGAGTGGACAGGTGCGAAGTTACATCTATTACAAATAAGTGAATAGAATGATTAGAAGTCAAATTGAAATGTAAATAGAAGTTTTTTTTTAAATATGTATTAAATAAATATTAATTTTAATTTTAAGTATATATAAAAAATCATATACGCCTAAGTGGTGACTACCACCTTATCAGAGGTGGCTTAAATCGACCTATCGGGTGATCAGAGTTGCCGAATCATTATCCGACTGGTTTAGTCAAAGCAATGCCCTGATAATCGATTGACTGCTTTGTAAGGTGCCAGCGCTAATAATGTACTTTCCTACTATTTTTGAAAAGATGAAGTGTTGTTGTACTAAAGATGTATTTGTCCGCTCTTCAACTATCTTTCAATAATAATATCAGTACTAGAATCAAATTAAAAATTAAAACTACTTTATATGAATTAGTACAACTATACAAAATACACAAAAGAGTTTTCATTCATATTTTAAGTAAACATAGTTACAAATACACAATTATACAAAATACACAAAAGAGTATCCATCACATTTGAAGTAGACCGAGTCAAAATACACAAAATGCACATACATCTATAAACTATCGCTTTGACATCTATGCTATCACAAAGACTAACGAGTGTAGTGTAGTGGTCGAATGGACATCAATGTATTGATGGAAATATCATGTGGTCCTTGATCCTACAACATCGAGACATATAGTTATAGGAGCCCCTAAAGGCACCTAATTTGGTGAAGGTGAAACATCTATATGGTGAGACCCAGAGCTCTCCCGATAAGTGGAAGGCCATCAAGATAAGTAGATGGCCCGCACTCCATGTATGTCTAGCGAGTTGAATCGTATCATGTGACATATGCTCAACGATGTCTGAGTCTATAATCGCTAATGTGCACAATCTCAAATCATGGCATATCTTCTCATATCTATTTATTGCCAAAGTATGAGTCACCGACACCAAAGAAAAAAAAATATCCTCCGCCCCAAAAATATACTCCACCTATATTAAACAAGTGTAAAATGTTACTCAAAATTGTAGATAGAGTACCTAAGAAAATTTGTAGATTGTAATATTATCTTACATGACGCTAGGTGCTCGGGTAGTATGTCATGGATCAATAGCTTAAGCAAGTACAATGAAACCCATGACCAAACCATAACATGTACTGAAGGCTTACTTACATCTCCATCGGTGTCATCTATAATGACAATGTAATCTCTCTGAGCCTCCCAAGTATGTGTTAATGCGAACCCATATTAGCTTTCGACCATCAACTCTTTCAAAGATCCATCGCAACATCAATGCGCGGTAAGTGTCTAACAGATGAAGAACTTGTCGAAGGTGCCACACCCTCTTCCAAAGGGAACACGCAGCATATATAGCCTCACAAGAAGACAAATATCGGATAGAGACGTAATATTGTGGCTCCCAAGTAACCTGCATGCATGAGTGGTTGTTACTCAATACTATGGTAAAATTTAGATAAAATAAGTTTTAACATTTAAGAGTGGTACGTGGTTCAGTAGTAGTCCATCAATCTCATCTCAAAAAATTCTAATATTTTCAAAGGGCATTTGTCGCACATACCGTTCGTTCCACCCGATTAAACCAATTTTCATGTACAAATCAGTTATTTGCAAATCAATATATTAAAGCAATTGAAATTTAGTTTAGTTTTCTAACCTGAAACCAATGCTCAGCCCATTAAGATCCTTAAGATAAAGGACATGTGATGTTGGTCTGCCAACATGAAGTTGTTCTAAGACCGGATCGAGCAAAAGACAACTAGCCATGTTGGCTCCTCTAGTTGACTCACCCCTCAGATATGGCCAACATCGCCCAGATTGAGAATGTGATAAATGTATATAGATCTTCTAATAAAGGGAGGTACTATAAGTGCACCTCTGAACCTGAAGTATCTGGCAGTAAGAAACTCCCCAAAGGAATAGAACATATGCTCATAAATGTTTGCTAAACTCCATATCTGTGAGGTCTATTTAGGACTCCTTGAAAATGTTCAGAAGCTACAAGGCATCTGTGTTACGTGCTTAACCATCCGTAATGTGGAATGGACTGACGGATCATGATATACACATGCGAATGAGGTGCCCACCTAATAACTCATCGCAGCAGTCAAGCCAACTCTACCACCGCTTTCCCTCGCTAACTATAATAGGTCTAATGAACGGTGGTCCATCTACATGTAAGCCCAAGATCATCGCAATGTCCTGCAATATCACAGTCATCTCGCCAACAGCGAAGTGAAACGTGTTGGTCTGAGGAGACCAATGCTTAATTAATACTATCAATAAGTGATGGTCAAGTCAAATGTATCGCATCGACTAACGCAATGCCCCAAACGCAGACGATGTGAACCACGCAAATAACGAACAACCTCTTAGCATAAGAAGATGTGAAGTCGCCTAAAATAGTTCTACAATAGAAAGAAAGCAATGTCAAGTCATGTTATCGTTAAAATATTTTGAATGTACCGGAAAGTAAATTTATCCAATACGGATGGAGGCCCTTTGTCTTCCATGCAAGAGGCTATGCTATGGACCTCAAGGTCTTGATCTGCGCCATGGCCATCTCATCATGCCTCCATGTCTAGTCACCGAAGGCTCCTCAGCCATCGTACTTATGATAAAAGAACAAAGAAAAATGGACAATGTTAGAAGTCCTTAATATTTAAATTATGCAAAAGTATGAAATAAATTTAAAAATAAAGAAACCTTATGTACATGATATTTTACAGCACTATCCATACTAACCTTCTACTAGTCGAGTTGTGTGGGCACGATGTCCGATAATGACCAACCGATGCATATAAGCACATACGATCGTCTATCTGCACTCTCATCCATTGTGTTCTTATATCGATTTTAACGTTGTCTAATCTTACTTTTAACATGTGATGCGTCCGCTCAATGAAGTCCAGAAGCTATTTCGATCTAACTAAACATGATAGTTCATGGAGTATGTACGTCCATACATTGCCATGGTGTAATATCTTGACACATATGCCAAATAATTCAATCTTCGATGGACTAAAGAAGTAAAAAACCACATGATGTGATAAATCTTGTGTTACATCTACATGAACATAACTGCTCTGAAGTAACTCTGAAGGATCGACAACCCATGTTGAACACTTGTACTTTATTAGCATTTATATTGATTGATTATGGATAGTGTCTAGTCTCACGCTCAAATCTGATGAGCACACCTTGTGCTCTAGGGGAGAACGCAAATTTATTGTTGGTTCTCCCAAGTTCGTGATACTGGCTCTCTTAAAAAATAAATCAACCATATTATAATAAACCATTGTGATTAGTTCTTGAATTGGAAATCCCCGTGCCCATTTGAGAATTCTATTAAAACATTCAGATGCATTTGTCGTCATAGTACCATATTGCTATCATGAACCAATGACTACTTGCACACATCACGCTCTATTAACCATTGGTATGCTTTAGCTTTGATATTCTTTATGTCTATCATATGTTGATTGAATATGTTTAGAAATTCACCATCTACAGTACCCATTATTCTTATTGCTTTTTTGAAGTTCTCTCTCAGATGCCTTAAGCAATGACGATGTGCAGCCCAAGGGAATACATCTCGACAATCACGTACCAACCTCGCATGCTTATCTGAGATAATACACAAATCACTCTTTCAAAATAATAGCAAAATGCTACATGCACATAATGAACGAGTTATGACTCTTATTTTTGATTCAATCTGAAAAGCAAGTAGAAATAATCCATTGTTGTATCAATACCAATAGCCGTGAGTAACGTACCACAATATTTTCTAAGTAGGAATGTTCCGTCCATGCTCAAAACAGGATGATAAAATTCCCAACCAAATATTGATGGTCCAAACGCTCAAAATAATCTCTGAAACCTACATGTATTTGATTATAAAATTGTATAAGCAGTGGCTAGTAGAACGGAGCATAATGAATCCATGAATAGGCCAAGAGAGCAGTACGAGTCCTCCCAACTCCCAAATATTATTGTGATACTCTTACGTCGCGCATCCAATGCTTTCATGTAAGACACTTTAATATTAAATTTTAATTCCATCCTTCCAATGATCTCGTGATTTCAAGTCTTCGAGATCACATAACCGACATTATGAAATAACTAATGAACTTAGATGTAATGATGTTCGTAATCACCGATAGTGTTGATGCATATATACAACCTAACGTTGATATCCTCCAAGCACCTCCCAACCTTTTGCTCTATGCATAGCCATTGGCAAGATTTATGATCCAAATACATATACAATTATAAAATTCTTTTGATTCGAAGTAATGGTAAGAAACTAAACAATATTTAGTAATAACCAACCAGTGACTGCAAACTGAAGCTTATTCTTATTTGAGAAACACATACCTTCATATAGTTCAACTAGAACTTCAATGTCATCTGCAAAACTTGTACTATCAAATGGATCATCAAACATAATATGTGCATCCCAATCTTTTTTAGTTTGACATGTGCAGACATAATCATTGTTGTAGATCATAACATCATCATTTGTAGAATTCTGGATTGAATGATTCTTAATAAGCTCATGACCAGCATTTTTATCACATAAACTGTTATTACCAAGGAAAAAAATCCTCTTCATCATCTCTATCATCAGATGATCACTTGATTCGCTATTCATTGTATCATACTCATCATGAGACAGGATTCTCGATCTATATTGCTCGCAATTCAATGATATTTGAGTTATGTTTTAAGAAAATCAACATTAAAAAATGACTCAGATAGTTGAACCATAAAAATGAAGACACATTTGCTTTTTTAAGGTAACTACTAACCTTAGTTTTGAGTCATGCAGAGTGTTCGCATAATTGATGTTGACAAAGTGAAATCATAATTAGATGAAATATTATGAGATCAATATCAATTGTAGTTGAAGCACCACATTGTGGCTTGATTTCCACATAAAAGATCTAATATTGACAAGAATTTCATCATCTAAGACAACACCATGTGACTTTAGATGTTATAAACCTGCATCAACAGAAAATGACATACAATAATTATAATCGTTATTTGCAAGAGATCTAAGCACGCTTAAATCTTCTAAAAATGACAGACTAGATGATTTTTTCCACACATAACTTGGAATAAGATCATCAACGATTAGTCCATCAGAAGAGGATCAAGGAAATGCAAAATTGATATTTTACTAATCTCAAAATAAATCTAGTAATTTTCAAACTCATCCTAATACAATTTATATCACATATTCTAATAAGTGAATCAACTGCAAATCCAAATGTTATAACTTCACAGCTTGAGCTGGGCTGATATAATCTTCTAATTAATACTTTAACTAAAAATTTGACTAATACTCAATTATTATAATAGATAAAATCAAAAAGCTTACTTCATGAGAACAAGAAACAAATGATAATCTAGAAACTAGTGCTAAAGGTATTCTTTTGATTAAACTTGTAACCAATATAGTTACTATTAGAATATGCTAATAAGTCATAAGTTTTCAACTTAAATATATGAATAGAGAAATATAAACTCTAAACTTTGGAGTTATTTAATAATGAAGGCAACCCAATATCTTTAACCAAATATATATATATACATATGTGTGTGTTAAAAGTCTTAGTAGTGTGTCTAGTGTTTATAGATAAAGAATAGGAGTTCAAGATCTATTAGAAGGAGATTGCATTATAGAGGTTTAGGAATTGGATTAAAGATAAAGCTCTTGTCATTCTTTGTTAAATAAAAAAAATGGTTTATCTTATTATGGCATTGTCTCTCCCTAACCAGGTGCTCTCCATGAAGGGACCACTAGAGCTCTCTCTAGTAACCTTCCAACAATAACTTTGTCGATCCCTCTAACAAAACCATATCCTCACAATCCTATCATGACAAATTTTGTGACAGACACCATTCCAAAGCATTTTGATGAGCTCAAATGAATTGGTGACTACAATGTTGACTAAAGTACATTGTTAAGGCTCATAAAGAGGAAGATTATGCAATTATTTCCAAAGAAACTACCACATTGAAAATATACCCATGAAGATTGGGAGAACCAAATATATACCTTAAGGAGCCAAACAAGGTGGAGAGTCGTGAGCCGGAGTGCACTGGAGCCGGAGTTAGGTGGACAAATTGGAGGTGGAGCTGTTGCAATGGTTGGGATTAGGTCGTTGAGGGTCGGGGAAAGACAAATCAATCGCCACGCACGGTCTACATAATAAATATTTAGAATAAATTCAGATTATCATCCAGATAAAACGATTACCGAAGATTTCATAAAACTAGTCAATAATCGGAACTTAATTTTAAGCTACCTTAGCGAATTTTATATATTTATTATCAATTATCAAATAATTATTATATATATATATATATATATATATATATATATATATATATATATATATATATATATATATAACTTAAAATTAAAATTAAAATTTATTTAATACTTATTAAAAAAAACTTCATGTAAATACAGTAGAAAATGATGAAGTACATGCCGCAAAGATCATTTGTGACTTGGAAAAATGGAGATGATGAAAGATAATTAGAGTTATGCTCGTTACATTCTCAAGCACCTCCTCTTGGGAATCCGCCTCAAGGAGGGCCGCCTTGCTCGACTGAAAGGGAAAACAAAGAATTGGCACTAGTGGCCACAACATCAAGCTCTTGATGAACAAGTTCTTTGAGCGCCACCTCTTTACCTTATTTGTCAGATTGTGAATTTTTAGCAAACTCGCTAAAGTCTGCACAGTCCCATCAAAAAAATGCAACGGAAAAGATTCAAGCTACAAGCTAACTTTTTACGCCGCAAGCAAATAATAAAGGTAGTGATATTCACTACTGAGTTGGGAAGGACCTGTGCCAGGACAATCCTGTAAAAGTTTAATCTATCAACCCACTCGTGGGGAAGAGGAAGTCAACCCACTTCTAATTGTCAAGGGGGATACATAACTCGTTCAGCCGAGTAGTGTTGAAACTTTCATCCTTCTCGGCCACCACACTGTGAACTTGGGATTACTATAGTAGTAGCCATGAAAGATGAAAGTTGTCAAAGAATGATCCAAGTCGGGCTCCTCTTTGGCAAGAGTTTGCAAGATGCAGCCACCTTCATAGCAAGATAATAACAAAATGAGCTCAGGTTAGGTGAATCAAAGAAGATTTAGAGAATATACTATGGGAACAAACCATGAACTAACTCGCCCACAGTTGGCGAGTGACTGATGAAGGTCTATCTTTGTCATCTTTCAAGGCTTTTTAACCCAAGAGGACCTATCACTCTTAAGCAAATTGCACTCCACTACTTTGAAGTAGAAAGTTTTAATAATTCTCGCTACAAAAGATTGTGCTAAATTCATTAAAGATTAAAATTATGATTGCAAAGACTTGATTCTGGTTAGGTTTACATTGACATTTAGGAAGTGGTAGAGAGAGAGAGAGAGAGAGAGAGAGGAACTAGCCATCTTTCTTAGGATTGGGAAGCAAATTATCAAAATTTTATGACAAAAATTTTAATTATCATTTATTGATATTTTAATAATATTTATTATCATTTTATAATTTATAAATTTTAAATATAAATCATATTTTTATATAAGATTTATGATATTTTTATTTTATTTCATAAAAATAAAAAATATATAATTATTAAGTTATAATTTTTACAAAAAAATTTAATCAATTGAAGGTTGAGAGAAATCTCAATTATGACTTTATGTGATGTTTATAATTAACATTTAAGTATCTTATAAACTTTTCTAATATTAATCATTAATATGTATATAAGTGTATATGATTTATAAATACAAATATGTTTTTAAATATTTTAAAATAAATTTATAATTCATTAATTTACTTGCAATACTAAATTAAGTTAATCAAATTTTAGTTATACTAACTCTTTAATATTTAAGACCTTGCTTATTTAACATTGTAAACAGCCGATAATGTACATTTTCATTATATTTATAATTTTCACAACTCAAGATTAACAAAATATTTTGATTCAGATTATTTAAAAGCGCTAACTGATTGTATCAAACCTCCACTTTTCACATCTGGACTTGACCCAAGAAAGGCATATATTATATATATATATATATAATTTAATATATTTGTTTAAAAATAATAAGATTATTATTTAATAAATTAGCTCTGATTTAATTTTTTTCATTGTTTTTTACTATTGTTTACAAATAAAGAAATTATGATTAAATAAATAATTAATGATTTAAAATTTTAAATTTGTTGTTAACTATTTATTTTAATTAATTATATAATTATTGATTATATTAATTATCGTTATAAATGGCCTCTTTTTTATGATCTGACAAATATTTTCTAATGTAGAAAGTCGTACAGGAAAAATTTTTTTTTTTTTTTTTTTAATGGTGGACAATAGTCAGAGGAACACAAATGTTTTTATTTTAACAAAATTTTAAAAACACAAATTATCGATATTTCATCATTTTATAATTATTAATATCTCAAATATATGATATATTTATTAATTTTAATTATTAAGTATTTTAAATCATAATTTATAATATCTTCTGTAGTTTATATATTTTCTTGTATATTTTATATAAAATAAAATTACTAATTTTATTTTAATTTAAATTCATTTTAGAAAATTTTTTTTCTACAAATAATATATTATATAATTATAATTAACACTTGGTATATAAATATTCAGTAAGTGATGACTTTATCAAAAATCATTAAATTTTATGAATTGATACTTACCTTCTAGTTTCATATTATTGATAAAATAAATAAAAATAAATGATAATTTATATTTGGAGAGGCATGATCAAATTTGATATGATTACATTTGGAGATATTAGAATAGAATCAATACAACTGATCATATAATTATATTGGGATAGAAATAATTTAGTTTCATCAATTCAAAATGATTTGATTCTAATTAATTAGATATAAATTATGAATTATTTTTATGTAATGAGATATATGAATGAATTTTTATGCATAATTAATTGCTAATAGTTTTAAATTTATTATCAAGTTTCTATTCTATATTTATTTGTGCTTTAAAGTTCAAATATAATAATGATATAATAATAATAATAATAATTGATATTTTACTAAAAAAAGAATCTAATCTATTTTCCACCCGGCGCTTTGGACGCTTTCTTCAGAAATTAGACTGTTTGTAATATGCTAATTATTTGTGGAGAGAGAGAGAGAGAGAGAGACGCTATGGTTGTTTGACTTTAAATCCAATCCCTAGACAACAAAGTTCAATCCTACAGAGTTACGCTTCGGCTAAATTTTCTCTCGTTTGCTCCATTTATCACGCAAATGTTCCATTGGAGGTCGATCATCTGTTCTTCGACTTTATAAATATAGTATGTTTATTATTTTAAAATAGATTTAGTATTAATCTTAATTAGACGTTTTAGACAAAAAAAAATTTTTATAAAATTAGGCATAAAAGAGAGAAAAGAGAGAATTTTATTTTTATTAATTTTAATTAATATAATTATTTAAATATATAATTTAAAATATTTTTATAAAATATTTAATAAAAATATTTATATATTCAGTTATTAATTTTTATTTTATATAATAAAAATATATAATTTAAAAAATATTTTTAATTATATATAAAATTTATAAATTTATTTAATTTTTTTAATAAAATATAATTATAAAATATAAATTTTATTAATTTTATTAATATATAATATAAAAATATTTAAAATATATAAATAAATAAATTTTAATAAATAAAGGAATAAATTATATATAAATATTTTATAAAATTATATAAATAAAATTATATATATATATATATATATTATATATATATATTAATATATATATATATATATTTATTTTAATTAGTTATTTATTTATTTAAAAAATATATTCTTTAAAAAACATATAATAGTTAAATAAATAAAAATAAATTAAATTATATATTATTATTATATTTATAAAAATATTTAGTATTTATATATATAATTTAGTTATTTATTTATATTTATTTTTCTTTATTTATTTATTAAAAATTTATTTATTTTTTAAATTTTTATTTTTTTATATTTTTTGTTATTATTATTATTATAATTTATATATATATATATATATATATATATATATATATATATATATATATATATATATATATATATATATATATATAATATATTTATATATAATTAAAAAATATTCTATAAAAAATTATTTTTAAATTATTTATATAACTTAAAAAAATATTTTATATAATTTAAATATATAAATAACTAATTATATATTTTAAAGAAATAAAATTTTTAAAAAAAATTAATTAAATAAATATATAAAATATATATATATATATTTTATATATATAAAAATATTCTATAAAAAATTATTTTTTAAATTATTTATATAAACAAAATATTTATATAATTTAAAATATATAAATAACTAAAACAAATTTATAAATATATATATTTATAATTTTATTTATATAATTTTATAAAAAATATTTATATAATCAAGATTCTTTTATTTATTTATTAAAAATTTATTTATTTATATATTTTAAATATTTATATTATATATTAACAAAATTAATAAAATTATATTTTAAATATTATATTAATTAATAAAATATTAAATAATTTATAAATTTATATATATAATTAAAATATTTTAAATTATATATATAATAAAATTAATAACTAAATATATAAATAATATTAAATATTTTATAAAAAATATTTTAAATTATATATTTTAAATAATTATATAATTTAAAAAATTAATAAAATAAAATTCTCTCTCTCTTTCTCTTATGTCTCTTTTTTGGAACCACCAAAAAAAAAAATTTTCAAATAAGACAATAAAAATACAAATATTGTTTGACTATATATGTATTTTATAAAAAAAAATTTTATAAACGCTAATTAAGATTAATACTAAATCTATTTTAAAATAATCCCTGTTTTTTTTGATATGTTGCCTCTTGTTTCTTCTTATGGAGAAGTCAAAAATCTTGATCATTTGTTTCTCTTCAGATCTGATTTTTTTTTTTAAAAATTTTAAGATGTAGCAATTGTATTAAAAGTAAAGTTACAGATAGACTATTACAGGATCGAACAAGAAAAAAAAAAAACACTAAACTAGACAATGATGCTAGAAACAAGATCAACAAATAGCTGAAAAGAATACAGAGAATGAGCTAAAAAGCTCAATGGACTGGGATACAAAATAAGATGCAAAAATAAGCACAAGAAACAATATATATAGACAAGAAAGTCTACGGTGTCTAGCTGTAAACAATCCCAAGGGATTAGAGAATCGTACAACAAAAGGGATCTACAGAGACCTCCAAATGAGAGGAGTAAATTCAGTTAAGTTGTAATAATATCCTCATCGATTCCAAGATTAGCTCCACCAAAATAAAGTATAAGTGTCCAAAGAAGATATCATTCTTATCATGAACCATCACAAAGACTAAACAAAGCCAGAATGAAACTACAACCTCCATATTAAAAAAACCCATGTCAAAGAATACTCCGAAAAGAACAGACGAAAGCACCTTACTTAATGTAAACACAAAGAAAGGAGGAACACGAAGAGCACTAAGAAAAACAAGCAACCTCCATGACAAAGATAGAAGATAACCATAAATCTAATACAAAGAGTTCGAAACAAAATGGAACGAGAAAGCCCAAAGCCAAAAAATATCAAAATAGCGAACCAGCAAATAACATCCAGATAATCCTCAACGATAAATACCGCACAGCAGAGACAACCCAACAATGTATCAAAGAATGAAGCGAAACAAAGAAATTGAGCTATGTTTCCTTTCCGTTTTCTTCTTACCAGCTTCTCATGTTCATCATGAAATCCATAGTGTAAAGACTAAACAAAGAAATGAATGAAACTACCAATCCATCCCACAACATGATAGAATGTGGAAACAAAGTGAAAAGATGAGACCTTCCACTTCCAAATGAAATACAAAGAAAGGAGGAAATGAAGAGCACTAGTGAAAAAAAACAACCACATGTATTAAAGATAGAAATATAAATCCCACAATAGAAAGAGTTCGGTGAAATGAATGAACGAAAGCATCAGAAGCCAAAAAATTCTGAAGACATATTTGAATAACATCCGGCTCATATAAATACCGCATAAAATGACAACCCAACAATATAAAGAATGAGAAGAAACGCAGTGTTAACTTCCACCAAACATAAGAAAGCACAAATGAGATGTGAAGATAATTTTCCATTTACGATAACTGCTAATGCCAAGCAACTTTAATTTCCACTTTGCATTGCCAGACCTTTCCTTAACTTGATTTGATAAGGCAGCAAAAGATAGGTAGAAGAGAAAAGGCATTATTTCTTTCTCACAATGTAAACAAGAACGAAATAATCGATGTAGTCTTTGTAAAACTTTATGCTCCCATTAATAAAATTAAGAACCCGAGAGTATCGCTAAAAAAGAAACATACCATTGAATAAGCTCACCACTCATAGTAAAGGACATTCAAAACAAGTGATTGTGAGATTCTAAAAAAGATGACAAAACAAAGAAAGGAGTTGAGTTCCAATCCCTTTGTTTGCTAGTTTATCGATATTTTAAGACAAATATGCCATCGAAAGAGCATAGTATAGAAACCTTTAAACCAAATTCCTTATCACCTAAAGAGGATAATCGATGGTTTCAATCAGTGAGAGAGAAAGAAATCCAAGAATGGGTCCATTCTAATAGAAGTATCAAAATCTTAATGGATAAAAGAGAGAAAGTAGAAGGAGATTAATGCCCATTGTGTATAAGAAAATGAATTTTAGGTCTTCCGTAAGTTTAAATGTTTCCCATTCAAACCAATAACAAAGAGATGATGACCAAGGATCAAATATAAAGAAAAGCATTACCCTCCAACATGAAAATGCAATTTGTTTATTTTTGAACTTTGACAATCGATTTCGAGCTCTATAAATGGATTCCATGAGATATCTTAAACACCATTTAGCAAAAGGAGTATCTCTTGCAAATTTTCCACATTAATTTCAATTTACTTATCAAATTAAGAAGATAGAGTAACCCAACTCCTCCTATCTTTGGGTTGGTACTCCCAAGAAATTCTTTTACCTCAATGATATAGAAAAATTTATGTGAGCAGATTTTTTTGATAATACCATCTAAAGCCATAACTAAACCGATGATAGTAAATTAAAGACCGATAAGTTCAACCTAATGAGAGAACTTACTTTTTTTATAAAAAACATGTAGTCTATCAAAGATGAAATGAGCATCTTGATTGTACCTTTAATAAGAAAGTAAAAGGAAAGAATCAATTGAATACCCAAACAGATAAGAATTATCAAAATCTTGAAGAGAACAAGGATGATTTAGAATAGTTCACCTCAAATAAGTAGTGCTTTAGATAAAGTAGAATTTATATAAATGTAAGTCAATTTCATACAAGGAGATAAAAATAAGAAGAGAAGAACTTTGTCCAGGTGAGAAATTGATTATATAATCCTTTTTGATTCAACATGTATGAAAAAGTGTCCATGGCCAGTAAGAGAAAAGGGACAATGGGCAGCTCTAAGGCCATTGAGAAGAAAATAACCGAGCTTCCCATTTAACAATAGAAAAGGCCGAGATGCAAGCTTCCACCAAGTAGTAAATCTCATGGGAAAACCTGAAGTCGATGGATCGGTTTTTTCGTTGATTTTATCAAATGCTTTCAAATCAATTTTGTTAAAAGTAAGGCTTATGTAGTGAACTCATTGCAAATCAAAAGCCAGATTATCGATATGTCTTTCCTTTAACAAAGGGCGAATTGTTGATAATAGAGGGGAGATATCTCTTCATAAAATTTTAGCCACCATTTAGAATGTGTTACATAAAGAATTTGATAAATCTCAATTATTGGTTTTCACCTTAGGTATGAGCAGAGTATTTTGAAACGTTGCTAATTTTGAAAAGGCATTAACAAAAGATTTACCAAATAATCGACTGTAAAACTAGAATTGAAACCATCCTGGCGATTTCTTTTCCGATACTTTTCAAGGTATAAATGATTTCCGTTCAAACATCACTTCAAGATCTCGAAGATCTAATGAAAGACAACTCAACAAGAAAATTTTGCAGAAAATAAGAGAATCATCACAATTGCGAGATCCTCACACCTACAAACTTATCCTTATGATGAGAGACCCCAAGTCATTTGCACTCTAATCGATTGGAGCTTTTCTTTCCTTTATAGATAGAGAATTTTTATCATCGGAGTAAGCCAATGCCTTATTTCTGTTTAATCCATAGCATTTCTTTTATAAGTAACTCAGAGTATCTGATTTTGATCTCCTTAGCATCATGAATGAGATGGATGTTGAAAGGATCTTTTTCCAGATTCCTTAAAACCTCACTTTGTTCAGCTTTAAGAATATTGATTTGCTGCTGTAAGGGAGAAATATCCCTATATCTATCTTTCATGTTTCTAACAAGCTTTATTTGATAGAAACATAAAAGGGTCTTGTATGTAATTGTTCCAAACCTGTATGTAATCACCAGATCTGATTACCTTGCCTGTGCTTAGGTGAGTTTATTATTTACTCTGATTTGGGCCCAGTTTGCTCTTTTATTCTTAAACAAAAATCGGTCTTGTTCCAATTTATCCGTGATTCTTTATTTTGATGTGGTTATTTGTTCTAATATTCCCAATTTCTATATTTGTTCTAAGTATAATATCAATATAAACTTTCAGGATAATCAAGTCTTTGCAATCAAAATTTTAATCTGTATATTAAAATAATTAAATCAGAACTTATTTATTAAATAATAACTTATTATTTTTTAAATAATTATATTATATTTTAAATAATTATATTAAATAATATATTTTCTATAATAGTTGAAGTAATCAAAAAAAACATTAAATGCCACGTCGCCACCACATGTTGTGTATTTAATTCCTTAAAACAAATGTGAACAGCTGAAGTCAATTTAAAGCGTAAGCTGAAGTAGATGGAAAGGAGCTTGATCAGGTACCGCCCTCTGCATTTCCTCACGAAATCTCAGGCCTCAGCTCTCGCAAACAAGCCACCAAAGCCGTCCGCCTGCCCTGAGTTGCCGAAGCGGCTGTCCAGTTGCTGAAGCCGTCCGGCTGTCCTGAGTCGAAGCCGTTATTGATTTCGTCTATGGTCCTCCTAGTCGGCTGAACGCCTTGATGAAGGACGACCATCACCGGGGGCGGAGGGAGTGTGGGGGTTCGATCGTTCAAAACCCTCATTTTTTTTCCCACCCTCCCCGCATTTTGCTTCTCCGTGAATCCAACCCCTGCACTGCGCGAAGGTAACCCTCGTTTCGGTTCTATTGTTGCCTAAGATGGTTTACTCAAAGCCTTTGATAATTTTTTCATCTATATACTCAGACAACAATAGAGAAAATTATTGAACTAAGTTATTAGAACTCACAATTCGAAAGATACATGAGATTTATAGAAATTTAACTTGCAGGTTACAAAAATACTTCTATAATAATAGGAAACGCCATCGAATCAAAGCTTTTAGATTGAAACCATATAATCATTCATCTGAAATAGCCTTTTATACTACTTTTTCTATTTTTATAAGAAAATTATGAATTTTATTTAAAAAGTTAATATTAGATTTTCTTCCTAAAATATTTTTTTTAGATTTTATTCTTTGATCCTAATTTTTCATGATCTTAGAGTTGAAAATCATATTTTCATAATTTCTATTTTTATAATGTGTTATTGAGATTTACTTTTTTGGAATCTTATTAAATTTTTATGTGTATTTAATCATTAATTATATGATTTATATTAGGTATTCTTTAAGGAAATAATATTCAAAAATATTACTCAATACATTTTATAATTGATTAATATGTGAATATTTTTTATTTAAAAAAGAGATTTTTTTTTTTAAAATTAATGATTTATTATTTCTTAATAAAGACGTGTCTTTATTAAAAATATTATCGATTTATTTTTTTTGATGTAGACCGTATCTTTTATTTTAAGAATTATTATTTTTTTTAGAAAGTGGCCTTCTTTATTTAGTTTTTTTATAAATATGATTGAAAGTGTATCTTTTAATTTTTTATGCATATTAATCTTTAAGACTTTACATTAGTATTTTAATTAGTTTTATAATTTATGGAGAGATATTTTAAAGAAAGATTGAACAAGATGAGTTATTCAAATATTATTATTGGTAATAATACAAAATCTAAATATAATGCACATAGAATTTAAGTTAGAAGTTTTAAGATCCCAGATTAAGAAGAAAATTTTGAGTATCATCTTAATGATTGTGATAGTCCCAAGAGTATATCTTCAAAAGGCAATGTAACCTTGTGATCATGAATTTCTCAAACACGATAAAAAATAAATTGCGATTTAATCTAAAATTGTTTGATGAATATAAAGGTATAGTATTACAAAAGATGATATTATTTATTTGTTATTTTATAAATTTGATATTGGTGAACAAGCAAGTGGTGATAATTTTGATTCTAAGGATTTAGAAATTAGAAAAAAAGATAAATTTGAAGTTCATATTAATCATGTTAATAGTGATCATATTACTCAAGAAGAAAGAAGATTTAAAATCAAGATCAACATATTGCATTTTCTTATGATAGACATTCGAAAAAAAAGCGAAGGGAATACATAACACGATTTACGATTGATTGTGTAAGCTTTCTTTTACACCAAGGATTAGCTTTTCATGGTCATGATGAATTAAAAGATTCTGAAAATAAAGAAAAATCAAGGCACTTGATAAGAGTTAGTATCGACCTCAAAGGGGAAACAATCTCGATGCTAATGACTTCCCTTAAATCTGGGGTTGCAGAGGCAATACTAGTTCTATAGACAAGAGGTACAAGTGGCCGTGGTGTGGGAACCTCTAAGGCCTTTCTCTTCATGGGTACTCAATATCATAGAGATCAAAGTGGCTTCTTGTCACCACCTCCTCCTATTCACTCATTGTAGAATCATCACAAGTGATCTTGAAATTTTCGAATCGAAGGCCAATCTTGATGAGTGTGGCAGAGGTGAGTATGACCTGATCCATGATCAATCCACACTTGAGGCAAAGGAGAAGATAAGTTTTAAGACATAGTGATGGGTTTCTTGAAAAGAAAGACTTGGGGTTTTTTTCCATTAAAAAAAGGCACAAGATTAGACTTTACTTTGGTTGTTATTTTACTTGACTTTGAATTGAAACTCATCTAACAAACTTGGTTATGCTAGATAGAGTTTATATATACTTTGGAGAGATTTATAATTTTGAGTGGGGGGTATTTTGTTTAATTTGAACTTCATTAAGAGTGAGCTCAAATGGATCATGAGATGGGGGATGAACCTTACTTTGTCATGATTGCGGCAAGATGTTCTTTGAAGCTTTGGGTTGAATTTGTTTCATTTATTTGAGTACCTCCCTTAGTTGATTTTTTTTGGCCTATTGGACGTCCAATATGGGTTTTAGAACCTATTAGAGTGAGGTTTTAAAACATAAAGTATGTTGATCACACTTGCCTAATGATTAAATAAACGAGGTGCCAACGAAAATAATGATAGTCTTGAACTTACATAAAAATATAGGTCCACTATTGATGCTCGGAGACAATGATTGACTACTAAAGATGGAGAGATGAACTATCCGGAATGCTAGAAAAATTTATGGTGTTTAATTTGAAGTCATATGACCAAAATGGTATGTAAATGGCTATGAGATGAGCTGAGGCGAGCTTGGCAGACGATGAATGAGCAAAATCTTGTTTGTATTGTGTTGTGTTCAAAATTATTCAAAATGACTATAAGTTAAAAAATAATAATATGGAAAATCAGAAGGTAATATTCTAACGCCAAATGTTTTGTATGACAAATATTCTAACTACTAAACCATCAAACTATGATTATATTATATATATATATATATATATATATATATATATATATATATATATATATATATATATATATATATATATATATATATATATATATATATATATATATATATATATATATGTATATATATCATGTCCAGCTTGTGTGCTTAACAAACAAGCCAAATACAAGCTTCTTAGTGAGCCGAACAAGAAATATTGATGAATAACGAGTTTTTTTGACACTCTTACTAGCATCTTATAGGCATTTCTTTTTTGGTAATTTTTTAAAATAATTAATTTAATCTAAAAACTAATAAAAATTAAAATATAAAAGGCAATTTGCTTATGTGTGGGAGGCCTAGGCAGAAGCTGTTGAGCCCATAATTAGTTTTTTTGAATTATTTTATTTATGGAATAAAAAATGGTAATATATTTATGGCCTAGTTGATTGTGTTTAAATTTAATAAATCATGAAGTTGAATCCTTTATGTTGTAGATATTTTGTTCATTACTGCCTAGAAAAAGTCATATTTTATGCTTTTGAATATCTTTATAAAAAATAATTATACATATATATGAATTATTAAGTTTATAGTGTTGACATCCTGTGAATACTGACTTTAAGCTTCTGATTGCTGATTACTTTAGGTTTAACAACGGCGAGTGCTTATAGAAATTCACCATATTTATGTATATGTACAAGCATAAAATTAAAATAAAAAAAGAAAAATCAAATCACTTCCCTTTTCCATAAAAATTCATGGATCATATAGTCCAAACCCACATCAAATATTAATAATTGAAATAATGTCAACTCATACATGCATTAAGCATGATATAATTAGATGGATATGCATGTTTATTTATTATTCTGAAGTATACCTTAAATGAATATTAAAAGGTAATGAAGTGAAGCTTAAAGTAGTGCTATGAAAATCGAACCGAACCGGTCGGTCAAACTAGTTCAACCGTGAACCAACCATTAGGCTTGTTCAATCACCCGAAAAAATCGGATTCGCATTGAACCAGTGTTAATCGAGGAGAACAAATTTAGTTGAACTAGAAAACCGATTTTGAAGAACTAGTTCATTAAATTCTCCCTTAATAATTATTTTATATTATTTAATCAAATAATTAAAATTTTTAATTAAATTTTTATAGTAATTTTTAATTATTTAAAATTAATAATTTTTATGATCATTTTTATAAATTTAAAATTTTTATTTTATTAATATGAATGTAACTAAATTATTTAATGATATAACTACCATGTAACCACTCAAATAGTTTACAAGATTAACTTTTGGAGCTCCTTTTAAAATAAAAAGTACAACACTTATTACTCTTTATGATGTGTTACTAAAAAGTGGGAATAAAGAATATAACTATATTTTATTTTGAGAATAGTAAAGGATATTGAGATAGAAGAACATAAGAATAACATTTGAATTTTTAACTTTATATTTTTATTACAAACTATATTTTATAATATAAAAAGTTATTTAAAAAATATATTTTTATAATAATATTTTATATACTATATTTTTTATGTTAGCTATATTTTATAAAGTTTTTTTAAAATAACTTTAATATTTAAAATTTTATATTTTTATTACAAAATATAATTTTTATAATAATATTTATATGTTGGATATATTTTACAAAGTCTTAAAAATAATTTTTATATTTTAAATTATATAATTTTAATACAAACTATAATTTTTTGAAATTAGATTTTTATTATATTTTATATTAATTTTCATAAACTTATATAATAAATTTTTTGATATATTCAATACACTTATCTAAATTTATAATACAAAATAATTATAACTAAATGAGCTTTATATCAACCTTTAAAATTATAATTACTAGTAATATTATTTATGTATTTCTATTTATGTTTATTATATATTTATCATATATTTAAATTATTGTATCATTTAATTAGATATATTTTTAATAATTTTAATATTTATTACATCATCCAGTTCAACCCCCGGTTCAACACCGGTCAAACCATTGAACCTTGAATCTCTCCCTCTTCCGGTTCTATGTCCGGTTCGATTTTCACAACATTAGCTAAAATAATATCTCCAAGTTAATCATACTGAGTTTACTAATCTTAGGATGGCTTGTACAATCTCAAATATCTCATCTAAGCTAAATCTAAATCTAAATAAAAATTATACTTGTAATGTTTCATTAAAAATTAACAACTATAAAATTCACTTTTTTAGATTCAACCTAAGCCTAAGAATTAAAGAAGGTTGACTCCTTCCTTCTTCTATTTATAATGTCAAATCTCAAAGATGGAATGTAAAAATAAAATTAGAATTTAATATTCACTCTAAATCATTAACAACATAGAATGAAATCATCTTTAACAATGAATTTAAACATCTAATATTATAAAGAACTTCAAAACCCAATTAAGGCCTACCACACTAAGTCTAACACACACTATAGAATGCTAAGTCACTAACCTAATCTTTAGGTTAAGCCAGTGATCATCGTGATGTGATGTTTTGTTTAGTAATGTAATATTTTAGATTGGATGTTAGAATTGATTGAGCATAGATTAGATGTTAGGGCAACATTTGACTAATGATATTTTTTTTATAGGAGATTGTGCTTAAGGGATTGCTATAATAATAAATATAAATGCTTCTTGCTTGTAGGTGTTGTTAAGTCCATAAGCATAATCCATTAAAATAGGTGGGCTTGGTTATCCAAGGTAAGGTGTGAAATAAATGTATAATAAATTAATTTTGTAGGTGTACTTAAATTTAATTTTTCATAGAATATAATTTTTATAATAGAAATAGGATAAGTGTATGGGTTTAGGATGAGTAGTGGTTAGAAGGCATAGATCTGAGAGGCTCTATGAAGCTTAGAGTGTTCCAACCTAAGTAGAAAAAATGAAGATGAAAGATTGAAGACCCCGTAGCTTTTATTTTATTTGTAAATTAATTGTAATCTAGGTTGCATAAGAGTTGAGCTCCGCTACCTAATTTTATGTGATTAATGTTTGATTGTTCTGTTTACTTTGATTGTGCAATATAAATGGCATATTTTCATAAGTTTTATTAAAGTGTATATGCTTGATGTATGACTTGGATGTGTTAGGCTCTTTAGGAAAAACTAATTTTTCTGCCTTAATTAACAACTCTAATTAAATTTACATAAACTCATAATCTTACTTTAAAGCCTAGGATCTTAATCAAGAAATAAAAGATTTAGGAACCCCTTAGCTAAATGATTATATGTTTTAATATCATTCATACATATTATTTCACTCTTATAAGTAGGGGATCTCCACTCTTGCATGATAGGAGATATGCTTGATCTTTGAGAGCAGTCTCTTGTAGTGGTGAACACCCCTTCTTTCTAATTTAGCTCACAACGAATTTTCATCATGCATTTAAGCATAAATTCTCTCAAACTTTAGTCCAAAATTGATGAGTCAAAAATAAAATAAAAGTTGTAAATTTTATCGCATTAGTCTAAGTCATGGATTGAATACCAAATATGATCTAGTATTTTAGAGAGTGAGTTTAGGATTCTAGATTCTTTCTTAACTTATAGCAACCTAGTTATCTTACATTTGCATAAGAGTGACCTGCATGGTTTTAAATCGTAGGAGGTGATAGAACCACCCTCGATAGTTGCAAGTCTAGAAAAGTCAGGATTGGTCCATTCTCTCTAGTGAAAGTAAACTAACATATCCCATTTTCTTCGAGCAGATTTAGGTCGGGCTCTTAGCTTATGCTAGGGCACCCTAGGTCTAGGTTTAAAGATTGCTTGTTTCTCTTTTGCTACGAGTATAAGTCCTCACTATTTAAGCATTTGTATAATATTGTGTTGTTGGAATCTAAGTCCAAACATTATAATAAGATTTTAACTCAAAAATAATAATTTTATCTTTCAAAAATATTAAGTTTCAATATATGGTAGATTAGAATACTCACTAGACTTTCCTAGTATCATGTGTGCTCTCTACTTTTCTCCCTTTGGAATCTATAAAGAAGTCTTCCCATTCTGAGCCTTCTCACATGATTTCTAAGAAATTACCATTCCTTTAATAATTTAACTTTGAAATCTTTTAGAGATATTGATTAACTACTTTAATCAAGAGTGTCTTAGAAATTTTCTATTTCTTAAAATGTAATTAACTATGGGTGTTTGCCTCCATAAAAAATTAAAGAACCGGTTTAAAATAAACCCTACTTTACTTCATCAATGTGAAGCATGGAAAAGAATTTTGGTATATATGCAGATCTATCAGCCTTAGGAGGCCTTATTGGGTGATTGAGTTCATTATAGGGTGATATTTTTATCTCTCGATATACTACATCATGCATTAATGTCGTACTTAATCAATTTAATAAGTACCTCATAAGATCTGTGTGTTGTCTCTATTACTCCAAACTAAAACACCACAGTAATCATCAACAAATAAGAATTTATAATGATAACCATTTAAAGTAGTTGTAGAGGCTAGATCTCATATGCCAGAGTGAATTAAGTATAATAGTTTGTATTTATGAGATTTTGATACAAGAAATGATAAATGATGAGCTTTAGATAGGGAGCATGCGATACATTTATGATTATGGTTGGGAACACATAATATAGAGTTGTTTTGGCTAATATAGATAAAGTAATAGAGATGGATGGCCCAAACGTTGATGCCATAGAATGAATGATGTTAATGGAGGCTAAACCTCATATGTCGAGTGAATTAAGTATAATAGTTTGTATTCATGAGATTTCGATACAAGAAATGGTAAACGATGAGCTTTAGATAAGACGTGATACATTTGCTATTATGGTTGGGAATACATAATATAGAGTTGTTTTTGGCTATAATAGATAAAGCAGCAGAGAGATAGCTCAAAACGATGCCATAGAGCTGGAATAATGTTAATGGATATCAATGCTAACTGAGCATGAGGAGGGTGTAATAGTGTGAATGGAGTAGATGCATTATGAAATGGTCCTTAAGAAAAGGCATGTTGGTCTTGGAGTCCAGAATTTTGTA